>RJWM01001856.1:14103-143052 GCA_004363535.1 Dasyprocta punctata | reverse complement strand
ATATATTAGGTCTCCTGGGAGCCCTTTAATGTGACAATCGTTTAAATAGTCTTAGTCAAAATTTGTGTTTGATTTGATGAAAATGCCTCTCCAATGACAAGAAAAAAATATTTGATAATTTTCTCAAGGTATAGGTCATGGGACACAGGATTTAACAAATGCTTCTCAAGGAATGCAGGGAAGCTCTCAGGAATCACAGTTGGGAGAAGACAAACAGGACCATAGTCCTATTTGTGGTGGAGTAACTTTATTGTTTACTTGCCTGTGAAATGCAGGCCAGATACTCTTTAGAGAAAATGAATTAAAAGTGCTTTTCAGTGATAAACCAGTATTTTGTCGGTAATCAATAAAGGACAACTCTGCACAATTAAGCCTCATCTTGTGTGGTCAGAGGCAAATGAGTCCAATTCTGTGATCTTGAGATGTCAGTACCGAAATGTGAGGATGATCATTAGAATTTAAAGCCATTAGGACACAAGAAGTTCCTTCCAAGCCATACCTACGATAGACTTTTGGAGAAAATACAGGTGTCATTTATAAATGCATTTTAAATGTTTCCTTAGCTTATATTATTAACATTTAACCCACACATTAGCTTTGGTTTTATCTACATCTAAGAACAGGAAGAACAAAGAATGTAAGTTTGAAAAAGGAAGCTAATTATAGAGAAAACACTGCTCATTTGTTCCCTTTCACTTAATGGTAAAGCAATGAGACAGTTCACTGTCTGTTTTGAAATCAGCGAATAAGGTGAATAAATTGAAGAGAGGATTGCCAGAGTAGCAATAAACTACAAGAAGATCAGTTAAATATAATCTTTAGATAAACAGCTAACAATACCTTAGGATAAGGATGTCCCAAATCACATACTTGTAAAAACTTGCACGGGGCACAGTTGTATGATAAAGACTGTATGGGACATAGTTATCTTTAAAAAGTTCATTTTTAGGTATTTTGAATCACAGCTCTGCCTGGAGATGACGGGATCATCCCTTACAGAATGCAGACCTCTGAGTTGGGTCTTCGGTTGTCTCCCTTCATGGCCGCATCCTGCTAATCACACTGCAGTTGTGCAAGATGGACAGCAGCAACGATCACCTGGCTGTTTTGCTAGGTAGGTGGCATAGCTTTTATTTATGCTGTACCTTTATTCACGTAAAACCCTTTCGTCAGTGTGACTCATGGTACTCTTTAAAGAAACAATTTGTGTGTGTAATCGTTCAGTCGCAGGGAGCAGCAGTCTGAGTTAAGCCGGGAGTAAATGTCAGTAAGGGCAGTACAAGCAGATGCGGGCGTGTACTTTTATAGCAAAAGGTGCTTGAAATGAACTGGCCGCCTTCAGGCTGCCCGTCAGCTCCCAGGGGAAGGCTTGGGGACCTGCGATGTAAGAACAGCTGGTGGCATCGTTCACAGCCTTCCCTAGAACACAGGGAGATTTAGTGTGCACAAACGACTCTGGATCTACGATACGCAGAGTGTACTTTGGGGGATAGAATTCATACAGCCACCTAATCACAGGGTTCTTCTTTATAACCGTTTCATGCTCCAGGGTTTCAGTTACTCATGGTCAACCACAAGCCAAAAATATTGGTATTCGTCTTGATTCTTTCGAGGAGACCACATAACTTTTATTGTACTATATTTTTACAGCTGTTCTATTTTATTTATAACTTAGTGCTGCTGACCTCTTCCTGTCTCTTCCTGTGCCTAATTTAGAACCACCCGGAGCTCCCGAATTACCCCTCGCAGACAAAGGACTGCTGTATGTAAGTGAATTCTTATATAGTAAAGGTCTTTCCTTCCATTTTCTGTATGAAGCTAATTCTGCTCTGCAAGATCACCGTGACAAGAGCTGCTAAGACAGAATCACATGAAAAATCTTCCCCCCGTGCAGTCTGTGACCTTCCAGGTAAGATCAGGCCTTGGGCTGGGGGTGGTCAGTCCCCACCACACCGCTTCTCACCATCTGTGGAGCAGCCGCTAGTGCCGTCACTCGAACAGTAGCGCATTTCGATTCTCTGCCTTCCCACTTCCAGCAGATTGGGGTCGGGCAGGCGGGCTTTGCAGGTGTACCGGAAGCGCTGCTCGTAGTGGCCGCCATTGTCGGAGATATTGACGGGTGTCCACGGCGTCCAGGGCGTGGTCTTCTTCAGCTCGGGGCACGCGTTGGTGTTGCAAGGCTGGTACTCCTGGGAAAGAAAACGCACAGTACTGCTTACCCCAGGGCGTACATCTCAGGGGAAATTCCTCTCTTTTAGAGAAAGGTAAGCTCACCGCAAATTTCAAATCATAAGATGCTCAAAGCCACTCTACAAAATTAAAAACACATTTCATGTTAAAATAGGCGTTCTGCAGAATGGCCAGCATTCTAGTTAGCTCCAAAAAAAATCGGCGGTTTCCCTGGCATAAAGTTTGACTTTAAATCAACAAATAATATCACATGTGGAAAAACGGTGATTGTGCATAAATCATCTTAATTTCACTTGATAGGTAACTCAAGAAGTTGATTATTTTAATATTAAATTTAGGTGTTTTCTTTAAAAGATTGAAGTTAAAATGATAGAAACATATTTTATGTATTAGACTACATAATATTTGTTTAAGACTCATGGATATTATAAGCCTTGGAATCACAGATTCAAAATGTTGACGTTTCTAAGTATCACATGAAAACATAATAATTATATTTTACTTTTTTTTTGTACTGGGGATCGAACTCATGACCTCACACTTGCCAGGCAGGCGCTTATGCCACTGAGCTAAATCCCCAGCCCCAATAATTATACTTTAATCCATAAAGTTTCCATCATTGCCTCTATCAACACAGCAGTGGTATTTCTCAGTTTTCTTCTTCCCTTCTTTCACTCCCAGATGCCTTCCTTATACCCGGAGATAGCGGGGTCCCGGGCAGCTGAGAGCCAGCAGATGTGAAGGTCTGCTGAGTGGGATGCGCTGTGGGACTTGGGGCCAGAACTTTGGACTAGGATGATGAAAATCCACCTGGGGCATTCACTGATTTATTTGACAATAATTCTAAACACTGTGGCCTCCCAGTAAGAAACAGAGAGTTTAATCTTTAGTGCAGTACTGCATCACAAGTCTTCTGTTTGACAACAAATGATGTTCCACTAGAGGAAAAACCAACAGAGCATAATACACTTACTTACGCTGGTAATTGAGGATATTTTTATCAATGGTAACTACACACATCACACAAGCGTGACCTCACTCTTTACATTTTAAGGTAAACAAGAAAACTGCTGTTCTTTCCCTATACCTTTCAGCTGAATTTTGGTATTTCCCTCCACAGAGCTAACTGGTACTTTGCAAGATTACACACTGTCCATTAACTATGCACCATGGAAAAGCAGCATTTGTGCTTTGCACTCTGACCCACACACTTCCTGGGTTGTGCTCACTGCCCACCATCGTAATACAGTTAAGATATTAACCATAATTATCGTTAGATCAAATCCAGTGTGTTACTAATCACTAGGTGAAGACTGTTCATGTCAGAGTGATATAGTAAATTGTGATTGAGTTATATTTTCTGTCTAGTTCCCTTCCAGTTCAACTCAGTGGTTCTCTTATTTCTTTTTTGTTGTTGTTGTTATTTTGCTTGCTTGTTTGTTTGTTTTTTGGAGGATGTTTAATTTCTATGAACTTGTCACTAATTCACCAGTTACTCTGCCAGGTATTTAAACACAGCTGTGACTGCACGAGCTTCATGTGACCTGGCTGCGTCACTAGATGGAGGAAGCGGTCAGCATCTTCCCCTTCCCTCCAGTGTCCTTCTCTGCTGCATGATGGAGGCCTGGTCTGCAGGGATCAGTGAGACGAGTGGAGGGAGAGTACTGGGCTCTCGGTGTCTCTCCATAGTCACTCAGCCTTTTCTCAGCTCCAGAGTCAATGCCCAGAGGTCCAAGAGCTCTTTTCTCTCCAGAGTATCAACTTCCTGTTCCTCAATGGAGAGAATAGGTCTAGGCCTCTTCTCGAAGAGAAAGGAAGGTCTGCAAATCTGATTACTTCTTGAACCCAAACTATCCTGCCATTAGCAAAGAAAGTGAGGCTACTGACTTCTGAGCTCTCTGGAGTCTAGACTGTGATCCTTATTATCGACAAGCTGGGTACTTCTAAGATGTTTCTGCTTTCTATGACTAAGTAGCAGCATCCTTCAGACTGTATGAGGCACGCTGGCAGTGGTAATGTATTACGCTGAGAAGCTACAAAGCAAAACCAGAAAGACAAAAGGCTGCGGAAGTCCCCACGAAACCAAGCACCAACATGAGCCACTCCCGGTGGAGACACGCGTGTGCTTAACCCCCCAAAAGTAGTTGTGATAACACATGTGAAATTCCATCTCAATGAGGGATGTGCATTAAAGAGTCAGTGCTCAGGGTTCTGGGACCCAGGACATGGACCTCTATGCCTGATGACACCCCAGAGGGACACGACAGCACTGCCTGAACAAAGAGCTCAGGCATAGAGAGCGCCTCATCATCCTGGGAATGGAGGGAACTTTCCCGAAATCCAAATTCCCAGATGCCAGCCACAGCAGACCTGGCAAGCAGGCTGGGGAGCCTGGGTTGGAGGCTGTGTCAATGCTTCCTGCGGTTCCCCTCCGCCACTCTTGGATTCGTTTATCTTGGATTACGTTTCCAAATTCTGTTTAAAAAATAAAATCTGGCACTTCTCTCTTTTTTCTGAACTCTTTTTGAAGAACTATTAAAGGGTTGAAAAAACTATCTCATATTTAATTAGTAAATTTCCAGGAGCGAGAAAGGTAGCTGTCCATGTGTGTCCACAGCACTAGCTTTAACTGGAAGCATGGTCATGACTTCGCCACTATTCTTATTATTCCAGATAGGTTTCTTTTCTTGTAATCCATTTTTTTATTTTTTATTTTTACAATGGACACTATGTAAAGCATTTGGGGTTCTTCTTTAACACCAGCTCCCCATTCCTCCTGGTGAATACCATCTCCTTAACACTCACACTAGAAAGATAGATGACTTCATTTTCCTCTGTGGACAGCATTTTCATTACAAAATTTTTTGGATGATGTCTCCTAAATGAAAACACAGCCCCAGCAAATGCTATAAACCCAATCCTGTGAAAAGTTTGCTGCAGTGTGTTTGTCTGTGTCGCATCTGGCATGACAGGAACTCAGTAAATCCTTATCTTAGCTCTTCTGTGCCTATGGTAAAGGGTGCTGTCACCCCTGGACTATAAAACACACAATGATCCTTGTTTCTGTCACTCCATGCCAACTTGGCCAGGCAAGTCTCCGAGACTTCCTTGCTAAAATGGACTCATGGTGTAAAATGTGCAGGTTTGGGGCATTAGTAAGTTTTATCTTACTTACAGAAGAATAAGATCCAACAGTTAAGTGAACACAAGATGTACTCTCAAAAGCCCTAGCTACCTCACACTAGAAGTTTCTTCTTTTCCATGGAGATGAGCTTAACTTTTAAAATCTCTAGTGGTAAATATTCTTGGGAGTTGGTGCCGGTGCCTAGGGTGGCATGTCTCAGTGGAGGGCACAGCCCATGACCAGAGAAATCAGTTCAGGCTCATTAGACCTAAGCCTCCAATATCTACATCAGTTTTTAGGTTTTTGTTTTCTCATAGAACAAATTTTAACCTGAGTCTTGGGGCTTCTTTCGCTGGTTTTTGAGGTTTGATTATGGTGCATCCATTTGAAGTATCAAATCACGAAAAGGCTGAGAAATGGTACAGTTGATCTCTTTCCTATTAACACAGTAACCAAAATTATGAAGTGATTCAATTCAGTTGTGATCATTTACATGAATTAACTGAATCTGTACACTACAATTTATTGGTTTACTGATGCTATAATATCCAAATTTGAGTGGAACTTAAACAGCAATACACTGACTACTAAAGAAAAAAAATGGCTTTTAAAAATTATCTTAGGGAGTTAATGACTATTATTTGCTACTTAGGATTCTTAACTGTCTGGGGCAAATTATAAGATAAGAATGGTTGCTAAACCAATTTTAAACAGTTCCTTCTAATGTGTTCTCCCATGAATTCTCTATCCCAGGCACCAGCGATAAACCATTCACTTAGAAATTTAACCCAGAAACCTGTGAGCCACTTGGCTGGTTCTCCCTCGCCACTGTGCCAAGCCCCTCAGTCATGGCCTCTTGTGTCCCCCATTCTCTTCTCGCCACCTCAATGGCCTCTCTTGTTTTGCAGGTCACCAACACTGCAGGCCTGTTTTACAGACTCAACACATATATTTCACTGAAGCTTAGCTGTCTATTATAATTCTGCCTCTACTAACATCCTGCAAGTTGTGACGAGCACAAAGTGCGTCGTGTTTGTGTTACCCATCTTGAACACAGTTGCCCTGCTAACTTGATGAATAGATAAATCATTTTGATCAAGTTCCAGATAAACTTTATTAAAGTGAAATTTGCATACATTTGGAGAGAAAATTTAGGCAGCTAAGTGGAGTCTCCCGTTCTGATTTTATGATTATACTGCAATTTTTTTCTTGAAAACTCTGAATTATTTCACATATTATAGATTAAAGGTAAACAGGAGAGATGGAGACAATCTAAGCAGAATTTTGATACCGTAAGCTCCATGCAAAGTAAAAAGACTATGCTTAAAGTCAACATCTGAAAATATAAACAAACTATACTCTTAAATGGAATACTTATGCTTTCCATATGCATTTAGAAAGTTCTGTTTCAGTGACTGAGCTTGGCGTGCTCAGAGAGAAGGCCATTTGGCCTAAAAGAAATAACAAGTTAGTTCATTTGTGTTCGCAAGGGGCCAGCATATGCAAGAGTGCAGAGAAGTAGATCCACACCCCAGAGGCCCGTGGCAAAAAGAGCTGAGGCTGACAGGAAGTGCTCAGAATCAGCTTAGGTGTACCAGGGCGGGGAGATGGGAAAAGGAAGGCAGTGGGTTCAAGGTCAAGCGGTTACAGAGGGACTTCGGCTTCCCACCAAGAAGGAGCAAAAGAGACAGTACTAACTATTACACCCAAATGACTAAATTACAGGAAAAGAATGGGTAAGAGGCTGGACTTTAGGCAACCAAGGTGGTGTTCACTAGGTGTTGGGAAACAAATGAGGGGAGCTGGGAGGGTCAGAGCCCACAGATCCAAGAAGGCCTGCAGGTGGTGGCACAGGGAATGGAAACCCAGGTCGGACTAGGGAAGAGGGAGAGGAGGTAGAGACTGGATCCTGGGAGTCAAGGCAGCTGCAGGTCTCAGAACAGGAGAGAGCCGTGGTAAGAATTTCTGCAGACGTACAAAGGGGCCCCTGAGCATGCAATTGAGAAAAAACCCATAAAGACAAAAGGGGTACAGAAAGACCCATGTAAAAAGATTAGCCCCACAGGGTTCAGGAGAGTGATTGCTCCCAAAACCTAAAGTGGAGAAGCTGTGAATTCTCGGGGCATTAGCTGGTATCAAGGAGGGTATGGCCTCTGCAGTGGAGGAAAATGGCTGGAGAGGAAATGCTGCTCTGATCCTGACTCACAGAACCCAGGTTCCCTAGCTGATTTTACATAACTTAATGTCATTCCAGGAAAGATTTCTGCCATACTTTTGGAACAACAAAATGGCTGAGTGCATGAGCAGACAAAATTACAATATCATGCCTATCATGTAAAATTATCAAGTATGCAAAGAGGCCAAAATGAGGAGAAAAATGAATCCCTGAAATGAATGCAGAAAAGACACGGAGGACATTATCTGTAGCTCAGATATTTAAAATATGTATTGTAATTGTGTTGAGACAGTTAAGAAGCTGGAGGAAGGACTGAACACATTAAGTGGAGACACAGGAGGTATGAAGAAGAAATAACTGGCACACCAGCTGCCCACAACGTTTGCAGATGGCTGAGAAGGGGAGAGAATATTCCATGAGATTTTGTGAGGTCAACTTTAACTGATATTAAGCCAGACAGACTTTAGAAGAAAGTAAATTACACATGAGTAGAATGTGGATGATAAAATTCTTAACTAGATTTCAGTAAATCAAGCCAAAATGTGAACCTCCATGTATTCTGGACACATACATAATATATACTTGCACACACAGATCATCAGAGTAGTTTTACATGTCATTATTATTTGGATATTTGGGACTAAAGATAACCATTATGTACTTGCTGACAAAGTGGTTTATAAAGACAAAATGTTCATTCTGAACACTGATTCTGCTCGTAATTATATGTGCCTGCCCGTGTATCAAGTGCATGTTACAGCCTATGTTTGTGTGTGTGTGTAGACTGCTTATAAATCTTCATCCATTTATAATCACTCATTTTCCTTGTAATCAGTTTCTTTGGCTACAGTGCATCCTCATGCTTGTGCAGGCCTTTGAACATGAAGGACTGACACTCATCTGCCTTAGGATTAAGGAAGTCTGAGTCACGTGGTGGCCTGGAAAGAGAACTCAGTCTCAGAACACTTTTTACCCATACAGAACCCTCAGAAAGTCATCAGTAATACTGGGAACACATCTGAACATGTGATAGAAGACAGGCTAGACAAGACGAGCTCCTGAAGTCAAAAAATCATTTGCAATTCACAATCTTGCTTCAGATTTGGTTGGTGGCCCAAATAAGTACCCAGTGCATGCATTTACCTTAGGTTCAGAGATGGTGAAAGGTTTTCAAAATACTAAGTGACAAACTTGGTTTATACTAGTTACTCTGAAGAGAGGCTGATAATTTTGAAAATTTTAAAATAACATTCCTGTTTCCCTTTCACTTATATTGCTAGTCCTAAAAGCACAACAGAATATAGTAGAAATGCCCTGAATGCTGTAACAGAGAAGTGAACGTTTTAAGTACAATGTCACCCACAGTTTCACTGCTCTATTTAGTGACTGTACTTCCGCAGGTTTCCTGGGAGAGGTTGCGGTTGGCTCATCACCCCACTTTCACAGCCTTTGTTACTCCTCTGCTTGCACAGGGGTCTGTGGTGCCCGTGAGCCTGTCCAGGGCAAAAGGCACGAGTGATACAACTTTGGACACACACTGGGCAGTGGGCACCAGGGCTGCTCCAAGTCTGGAATCACAGGGTCTCCCAGACATATGCATTCACTTGAAACAGCAACCAGTCTAGATTCTTTTAAGTGCAGAAAAAGCAAACAAGTAACATCCAAAAAGCGGCTATGGTGTATGGTGTGTGTGTATGTGTGTGCGTGCACGTGTGCATGCGTGTGTGACCGTGTATTAGATTATATAAATGTGTGTATAAAAATGGAGCTGAATTTCTTCCTTAGGCATTCTTTTTTATAACACTGTAGACAGCTCCAGAAAATAAGAAAATCAGTGCTGTTGCTAGAAATCTTCTTTATTACAGAGGCTGTGATTTGTAGGCAATTTTCCCTCTATAAACTTACATCTCAAATGAGATGATCCATATATTTGCTTTATTCCCTCACTATACTGCCTTTAAATTCTCACTCTCTGAGTGGAAATCAAGAATTCAGACATCTTTTTCTGGCAAACATCTTGCAATGCAAGGAGAAAGTCCTCTGCGGTGGAAATGAATACCTATTATTGTGGGATTTTAAGTGGTGACCTTGAGCAAAGACAGTCACCATTTATTGTTGCTATTCCTTCATTATTAAGGGAGAAAATGGTTAAATATCACAAGCCCACTTGAGAACTTGTAATAATTTCTACGGATTTTAAGAGTTTCTATGAGGAATTTTGAGAGAACTAAAATAAATAAGATAAACCAAAGTGGGACCCAGCCATTAAGATAAAGATTTTGGCAGGACTGTTCAAGGGGCTTACTTTTAAAATAGTACATGCAACACCTACCCCAGATTCTAAGGACAAAAATGCAACAAATATTCTGTGGTTTCTTACTAGAAAATAGCCACACATTTAAAACAATTAGAAGTTTAAGCAGTGAAACCTGGCCTAGGATTTGAATGTGAAGGCTACAGTCACACATATCTTAGTTGTGTGAGCTAAAGCAGTTCCATTTCTTCACAAGAAAATATAAAATAGAGTTATAATAATACAATCATTATGGAGAATTTAGTCATGATGACACAGACTGAAATCACATTTTTATACTCTACACGAAATTTGTTGAAAAATATACATATTGAATTGAAAGCTATTATTTAGCAGAATAGGTTACTAATGATAAGTTTATATTTATTTTATATATAAAGTTATTTCTAAAAGTATTAAGATTTGAGCTTTTGAGAAATACATTAAGAAACGTGAGACATATGGTGGGTTTGTTGTCATTGTGCTTTGGTTTTCTGAAACAGGGTTTCACTATGGAATCCAGGCTGGCCTCAAACTCACAGAAATCCTCCTGCCTCAGTCTCCTGAGTGCTAGGATTACAGGCATGCACCACAGCAGTCAGGGTTTGGTGTTGATAAGTGCATAACAACTTGATTTTAGTTGCCTAATGACTACAGAAGATTAAAATAGCATTTTCCTCTCTTCTATCATTTGAAAAATGAGTGATGCCATTTAAAAAAAATCCGGTTATTGGAGACTAAAGAAACTTAGGGTAAAACAGGAGTAGCGCTCTCTATTGGCCTACTCAATTGTAATATTCATAAGGATATTTCACAGAGAACCAGGTTGATGTTGCTGTTCACACCAATCAGTTTTTCCCGCACTTGTCACACACATAGGGCTGCGCATCCCCAGGGGCCATGCCCGAGAAGCCGCCTTGGAGCCTGCAGAGCGGCTGGTCTACGGCCCCTCCCTCACCTGCACACTTGACTACGGCACCACAGTGCTGACCGCCACAGCGTTTTCCCAGTAAGCAGCCGCTCACACACTGTAGGAGGCAGGATCCCAAGGAGCCCCTGGCTTCTCCCAACCTGCACAATCCTCTCTCGGGGAACTGGCGGGCTCTTGATGAGCTCTAATTTCTCCTGGCAGACTACAGTCAGGTCCTTCTGCCAGCTTTGAGGAACTGACCTACCATGGGGTGACAGGGCCTCAAAGCTGGCACTCAGGGCAGCTCCAGCTGCTGAGAACCACCTCCAGCCGGTGGTCAGCAGGAAGCCAGAGATCCTGGTCCTCAACCATCAAGGAACTCAATTCTGCCAACATCCACTGAGTTTGAAAAACAACGCTGAGCCCTGATGACAGCTCCCACCAGCACCTGATGTCAGACTGCGACACACCAAGCAGAGAAGCCACCAACTTCTACCCGGACTTCTGACCCATGGAACTGTGAGATAATAACTGCATATTTTCTACAATCACCAGTTTGTGCTACCTCGTTACACACCAATACAAAAGTAATACACAGCTATATAACTAAATATGTATTTTAGCCCATAAAATAGAATCTATAATCATGTTTGTTTTCCCACAATATTCCAAGGAGTCAATGTATTAGATGACTCAAACAAAGCTGGATTTTCTGACCTAATGACCCTTTTGCCTTTATAATCTCATCTCCAAGGGCAAGGAACTTTTCATCACAGGAAACTCATTATCCTCTTGCTATGCTATCTTCCAAGTTCTTTTTCATGAGACGGTTTTAGTTAAAGTTTAAAAAAGAAAGACTAGCATTTGTTAATAATACATAGGAAATTCAAGGTGTTGGTGAGAGTTCTAGAGGTTATCAGCGAGGTAAAGTGAGTTGTTACAATGAATATTTTATTAAGGTGTCTAATGCTAATCACAGTTCATGTTTTTGAATTGAAATTTATAGAATAGAGACAAAACAGTAAATGTTTTGACCACAGATTTGTACTTCGCTACTTTCATCAAAGTTGTAGATTTGACTTCATTGTGTTTGGTTGAAGCATATTTACTTTGTACCATAAGGGCATAAATAGCATTTAAAATGGTGCTCTGCTCATTCCATGAAAGAGCTTTTCCTGCTGAGTGTCCTGGGATGATAAAACTACTGCAAGGGAAGCAGCTGTTGTCAGGAAAGGCCAAGAGGCTCTGGGTTAAACAAAGTTAAGTTGGTTCCTTCAATTGAAAAGTCACAGGCCAGGAATGCAGTGTAGTGGCACAGAACCCACCTGGGAAGTGTGAGGTCCTGAGTTCGATTCCCAGTACCCCTCCCTATGCCAAAACAGTCACAGAGCTGATCTGGGAGTTCTTTGTTCTCAGAGATTTTTGTGGAACCAGAAATGAATAGTGCAGAGAAAACTAGCAAACAGAGCCAGACAGGAATCCAACAAACAAGTCCTCAAAAGAGGACAGCAATTTTGTTGTTGTATGACTGATTCTACAATAATACACTTCATTGATTCAAAACCGAAAATGCAGTGTATCCCTGCAGATTTGAGGCTGCACAGAGCAAACACTTTTCTGTCCAATCTGCCTAGAATTTGAACGACTGAGAATGAGGTTCCCCATCTGTAAAATCTTGGGCAACTGACTCCATGTCGTAGTTGAGAAAACCATAAAAAAAAAAATCTGCCACCTTCAAAGTTTCCCAGTGGGTGTATGATGTATAAGGAGTTGGCTCTTCATTAGTCTTGATATCCTGCAAATGACTTTACCTTCTAATTTCACTCAAAAATGGGATGGTAAATCCTTCCTCTGAAGCTCTCTGTCCACTCCCAAGTTCATGGCCATCTGTGATAACCAGGAGAACCCAGTAGGTTCTGTCCAGGGATTCTCTTCCCTCCAACCTCTCAACATAGTGCCTTGTGAAATGTGGTTGTGAAGAAGTATGTCCTCCTGACAGTCTGGAGCTGTTAAAGAAGATGAGATGCTCACAGTGCTTAGCAGACTGCCTGGCATATTGCTGCTTTTCCGGTCTGCACAGAGGCCTAGAAGGAACGACAGGATGTAGCCCAGGAAAGTGTTAGGCATTCTCCAAACGTGATAACTGGAGAAGCAACCCTCATTCCCAGAAAACGCAGATGGCCTCAGTGACACAATTTCCCCACCACAATCCGTACAGCAGAATAGATTTATTTAGCTGGTGAAAAAGTTTAAATTTAACTTGCACCTTAAAGTTTTTGTGTATGACTTTGCTTCCTCCATGATGTGATCATCTCGTAGAAAATCATTATCTTCTAAATGTGTTTTTATCTGAGTGTACACAAAGCTGTCTTTTTGTTAGTTCTGTAGCCTGACAAATATTAGTAGGGACATTTATTTAATCTAAAATTTGCATGTCACGAATGATGTATTTGGAACATTGAGAAATAAGGTCAAAGTTTTAATGACATTTCATTTCATTGTTTGGAAAAATTTAAAAGTCTTGGGTTCTTTTGGCTCACTATGCAGGATTTAATAGATCTGGGAAATAAAACTAAGTACGTTTTATCAACATCTTTTTGTTATAAAGAATATCCTAAGGGATTACATTTTTTGTTCTTTTGGAAAACTTACTATGGGAAATTAATTATATTCCCTTAAATAAGAATACTTAAATGAGTTTCCTTTTTTACAACTCAAGTTGATTAATTAGATTATTATTTGACATGAATGTTTCCTGTCAGAACTTACAGATAATGATGTAGATATCATAATGTATCATAATTTAAATATTCATATTTGTGAAAAAAAATCTTATTGCCTCAGTGATGCTCTCCCTAGAAACGCACTTATGAAATCAGATGCTCACGCTTTCCATGCAGCCATGCATCTGTCAGCGATCACTGCTGGAGCATAGACACCGTGTGCAAAACACTAGCTACGTTCTCAGGGGATCTTAGATACAAATGGTGAAAAAGAACCTGAAAAGTTCAAGAGAGACCTGAGAACATGCGATGAGCTCCACAAACACAGGAGCTAAGGTGCAAGAGGAATTTGCCATTAAATAACATGAAGAAATAGCAACGGACACTATGGCCAGTTCCATGGAGCACTTGGAGCAGGATTCCCTGCCTGACAGGCAGGCCTGCCTAACACAAGGGTGACACTGTCCTCCTTGGTCCTGGAGTCAGAATTGGGATGCAACTGCTTCTAGATGTCTTGAACAACCAATTCTGGCTATATGATCCATTTCATGATTACAGAATATCATTCTTTATAGAAATCAAAAGGAAAACCTTCACGCATCTCTGCCATCTTAAGAAAAGTTAAGTCTTGATCAGAAAATATGAGTCAGTAACTAAAACACTAAGTTTTCAAAACACTTGGATAGAGCTATCAGTTTTTTCTTAATAATGGATAAAAGCTTTTGGGTCTTCCTTCTAGAAGTGTTAGAGATGTGTGCATAATGCCCCTGCACAATCCAGATGCAAAGAGTAAAGTCCTGGGCCAACCTGCCCGGAACACGCCTTCACTTCTGATAGTCAAGATTCATTCCTCCGCCCACGGCCCGGTGGGAACCCTGCTCTCTGCCATCACTCCGCTGGCTTCCCTCCCCACGCTGGGAGCACTGTCAGCGGGTAACTCCCCAAGCTGCCAGAGAAAGAGATCTGCTTTGTTCACACAATAAATATCTGGTCTAAATGAAGTCACAACATCATAACAAGCAATTTGTTTATGACCACTATGGATGAGTTTCTTTATAAGATTAACAACGTTCTCCCTCTTAACTTAATATGGTTTGTTAATATCTTAGTTAAAATTTGTATTACTTTTTACAGTTGGTTCTCCACATCCACAGGCTCTATATCTGCAGACTTAATCCAGTGCAGATCAGACATACTTAAAAAGACAAAGCATTTGTACTGAACATGCACAGACTTTTCTACTTGCTACTCTTTTGATGCACATAACGATCACATTCATCACAAGGAATTTTTACCTGTCCATAATACAGTTTGCTTCTTCTGTTTCCCCCCATTCACCTCCCCTTCCCTCAACCCCTCTTCCCCTCCTTATTTACAAAAGCTCTGCTTCCATTTTTTAAAAGATTCCTTTTTTTTCCTTTTCCTTTCCTTCACTTTCCCCTCCCTCCTCGTTCCTCTTCCCATTTGAACATTTCCTTCCTACTTCCCAATACCTACCATTCATTTTAGTCCTTATTTACGCTTTTTTAGGCTTCGTTCTTGTCGTTATTCCCTAAACAATACGGAACTGTTTACATAGCATTTGTGTTGCGTTAAGTATCATAAGAGATTTGGAGATAATTTAAAGTTCGAAGGAGGATGTAAATAGGATATGTGGAAATACTGTGCTACTTGCCATAAAGAACTTGAACCTGTGTGGATTTTGTTGTCTGGGGAGAGTCTGGAACCCCTCTGGCTCAGGTTCGAGGGAATGGGTGAACAGAAAATATTAGCAATGCAGTAGGTTTGTTCTTTATTTCGTTCTTTGTTTTGTCTCATTTTGTTTTTTGCCATAACACACTCCCTGCACCTGCTTTTATTTTTTAGCTTAAGTGTTTGTTTGTCAGGCAGTAGTCTGACCGCTTTCTGGGTGCCCACTTCTCTTGGTCCCCCCTCTACATCCACTTGGGTGACACTCTGGGAAACTGAGGATTAAGCTTAGGAAAACCAGCTCCAGAGACAATGGCCAGGCACAGCCAGGGGTAGGGTAGCACCTGCATCATCTCTGCCCCAAGGTCGTGACAACCCTGCCACCCAGCCGCCTACTCCCCTCATCCTGGGGCCGCTGCTGTCCCTGCTGTTGTTTCCTCTGAGTGTCAGCTGAAGACCAATTAAGAGTCAAGATGTTTCAATCAGTCTTGGATGGAAAACATTTCTAGACTTTAAGATCCTTAACATATGGCAAGTATAAAGCAGAGGTTATCAATCTTAATCTTTTATCTTATCTGATAAGATAGTAAATGGCCCAAGTTAATCTTTAAAGACTCCTCCGTATTATAGATTTTTATCTGCTCAAATATGATTTGGAAATTATTCTATTGTACACTCCTAAAAATATAAGATGATGATTAAATAATGAAGGAGGTAAACTGCATACAAATACATCCTTTCATCACAGGTGTTTTTCATTGCAATGCTAGCCACACACACATTCCTTCCTTTTAGTGTACAAGCTAGCCCTTATCTCCACTCTGCACATACTTTTATATATTAAAACATAAAGACCTATAATGAAGGTCACTTATTTGGAACTCCTGAAATAAACTAGCAAATCTAGCTATATATCTTTTGTTCCAGAATGTTGTTTCTTTACAAATGTTGGTGCATCTTCTACCCAAAGCCATCCTTCAGGACTATAGAAAATGCCCCACTCAGACACAGAATTCTTCACAATGGCTGATTTTTTGATTATTTTCCTTTCAAAAGAAACACTACGAAGTTGAAGCAAGAATTGAACTGCTTTTTCTTTCAATTCTTATTTCTTTAGATAAAAACATTTCATAGGGAGGCTACATAAAAATGTCTGCCCTTCAATGATATCACTAAACTATCTACAAGTTGTTTAATTTTCCTCTAAATATGTGTATATGGAAGAAAAATAAACAATGTTACGGTGACTATAGAAAGCTGAATTTTCCCTTGTACTGTGATAGAAAAATAACTTGTTTCGTTATTTTAGACTGTTTTTCAGAATTTAAGGTCATTTGACTACTGTACCATGAAATGGTCTAACCCTATTTAAATTTCGTTATGCAAATAGATAGCTATACATAGTTACACAATTATAGAAAATCTTATATATAAAATATATATAGCAATAAGGCTATACAAAGTTTTATAAGTATAAATAGATTTATACTGTTTATATAATGGTTTGGGTCTGCAGTGTCCCCCAGAAGCCAGCAGTCAAGTCACGAGGATGTTACCCCCAGTGGAGTGATCTTCTTTTTTTTTTTTTTTTTTTTTTTTTGCAGCACCAGGGATCGAACTCACAGCCTCGCGCCTGCCAGGCAGGCGCTTAAGCTGCTGAGCCAAACTCCTGGCCCTGGTTTTTTGAGGCAGGGTCACACTGTGTAGCTCAGGCCGGCCTTGCACTCGCGTTGTAGCCCAAGTCGGCCTCGAACTCACAACGCTCCGCCTACCTCAGCCTCCCGAGTGCTGGGATTAAAGGCATGCGCCACCACGCCTGGCTGTGGAGTGATCTTTTGATGAGGCCCTGGATAAATGGGCTATGTGAGGAGGACTGGTCTGGCAGAAGGGAGCAGGTCACGGAGGAGGCATGACCAGGGGATCGGATCTCATCCCGGCTTCTTCCCTCCGGCCGCTCCGATCCCCTGCCTCCCAGTTGCTATGTGCTGAGCAGATCTTCTCGGTCACATTTTGCACAGCTACAGCTTAAACTGATGTGGCCACATGGCATGGAATTGCCTTAAAGACCCTTGAAGGTGGTGGCTTCAGGCCCATGTGCCTTTGCTGAAGCGTCCCCCTTCTCTGTGACACATCACTTTCCTAAAAGCACCCAAAACTGTCGCTCCCTTCCCTGGGCAGTCACTGTGCCCTAGAATGCAGTAAGGATGTGATACCCAGTGAGCGGTCTGCACAGGGGTCTGTCGCACGCACTGTGAAATTCACAAAGACAGCAGCTACCTTGCTCCCACTGCTGTGTGTCTAAGCCAGCCCTGGAGCCTTGCTCTTTGTCACAGAGCAGGCAAGCATCAGCCCTCACGGCACTGCCTCCATCACACTGGGCACAGATGGGGACCCGACATCAGAAAACAAGCCATGGCCTGGAATGATGTGTGACAACTTCTCCTCAACTGTGTCCAGCATCTTGGGGAGCTCTTCAATGAGCAGACAAACAGAAGATGTAAAGATCAAGTTCCTATTGTGCAAGTGGGGAGCAGCCCAGGAGCCCACCCAGTGGTGAAGCCACCTGCATTCTCCAGAGAACGCAAGGCTGGAATGGCGTGGGCCACTTCCTGACCAGTTTTTAAGTGACAGGAGAGCTGGAAGGAAACTTTGAAACACATGACTCCTACCCTCTGACCTTCTTGCTCTTAGCTCTTATTTCTTTGCCTGGCTGGTTGTGAACCCCAGTACAGCACTGAATGTTAGCACTGGAAGTGGGAATCTTTGGCTTTACTCAATGTTAATGAAAACATTTCTAACATATCACCACCAAACATGATGCTTGCTGTAAGATTTTAGTACATGTCATTCATAAGGTAAAAGGAGCTCCATTCGCTCTTGGGTGCATTTTTCTTACCTAGTGTGAATAAGTGTTGAGTGTTATCAAATGTTTCTTCTGTATTCACAGAAATGACTATAGCATTATTTCCCTCTTAATATCACACGTATTATTCATAATATTCTCCACTTGATCATCCTGAGTATATTGTGAATATGAATACATAAATATAAACGAAATGGAAATACATGCTCGTGTCCACGGCTCAGTGTCCTGCTGCCGTCTCCACTCCATAGCACTACTAGTTCTTTTAACTCTTGATGCTTTTTCCCTCGTCCAAGAAGAAGCCATGAACAAAGACCATGATAAGTTCATATGAGAGAGGAAGACGAATACAACTTGAAGTGTTGAAAGAACCCTGCTCTGCCTGCTTTCCTATAAATATGATGACTATCTGGGGCCCCTGGATCTACAGTGCTGACCCCCAAAACTGATAGTTCTCCCCTAACCAGGATGGTGGCAATCCTTTCCTCTTTAACCTTGGAAACTTCAGTGAGAAGCTCCTCTGTGCCAGGCAGTAAGAAGCGCTGTGGATGCAGAGGAGAGGAGAGACACAGCGCGGTACCCAGGAACCTTCCTCTCCCACAGTTCTCCATCCCGTATCCCAGAAGCCCTTGGTGCAGACCAAGCACAAGGGTGCTCTGGCCTCACCCAACTTCCCCTCTTTCATCATGGGAGCCAGTGACTCAACGCTGATACAGTTACAAGGACACGATTTACGATTTAGAATTGTGCCAAGTAAATGTCTGTCCTCTGGGGAGATGTAAATATAAGGCCTGCAAAGAGCCAAGCTTGTAAAATGTCCTTTTGTAATACTAGCTGTGCTGTAAATAGTTGCATGGAAAGCTTTTTTTTTTTTCCTTAAGTACTTATGCTGGCAGTCAATTTGGTTTCCTTTCAAAGGAGGTAAAAACCACAAAGTTCCTAACAAATGCTCAGCCATACTTACCCAAAGGACTCCTTCGGTTAAATAACAGAGCTAAAGCAATCAAAGGGAAATTGCAAATTCCTCTATTCGGTAAGGATCAGTGTCTACTTAGGAAAACACCGTAATGTGCATAGTTACTTTACTTTGCCAAAAAGAAAAAAAAAAATCAGTTAACAAGCAGAAGGCAATTGCCTGAATTTCATAGATTATAAATTAGAATGAGGAGACGAAATTGCATTCCCCTTGCCCAGAATCCTCTGGTTATGCTGTGACCCGCGGGGCACACTGCAGAGGGATATGATTCCCTGCGAGCTGAGAAATGGCAGAGGGGACCAGAGAGCAGGAGAGGTCCTGGGAAGACCGAGCAAGAGATGTGGCCCCAAGGAAATGGAAAAGGCCATCCAAATCCCTTCAGGATGACACCCACGAAGACACGCATCTCTGTACAGCCCCAGGAACTGTGGTTTGTAAACTTCAACATCAATCCCAGTGGGATAGGAAATGTTTATACTTCCAAGTTAAAGACCATTTGCTAAATTCCGGCTAAAACACCCATGTTTTCAATGAGATTTGAAGTGCATGTGAAAACATACTGGGGAGCCCCTCATGCAAATGCTTATTCTGTAGAATAAACCAGGAGGGAGCAGACATAGAGGGGCACCCGTGCTGCGCCCCTGGCAGAAGCATGCCACCGCCACACATCCTTCCAGTGAAACTGCAGAACTCCCACTAACCCAATGCCAGCCCTTCTTCAAGAGAATGGCAGGCAGCACCATTTGCATGAAAAGTTCCAGAGAGCACTGGTCTCTCCAAGTTTCAGTGTCACTCAACACCCACGTGATGGTCCAGGCCTTCTGCAGAGAACCCTGATTTGTGTCACAGGGGTTTAGCCTTAGTGTCACTTCTATCTCTTAGCAGCTGCAGCTCGCATTCATCCACGGCATTCCTACCAGGAATCTGCATTCAGTGCTCTTTGGCATCCTCTCTCCTCTCTTGGTGAAGGCTCCATGGTCTTCACAGATGGTCAAGGCGTCCTTGTCCAAGGAACTGAGCAAGGTTAGACGTCTGTGTAGGTGCACAAGGCGGACCATGGGAAGTAAGACAGCGGTCAGTGACCAGCCGGCCACAGTCCACAAAGGGCTCAGGCCAGCAGGTTTCACGTATGATTTAAAAGGAGGAAGTCAAATATTGAAGTTTGTGCCACTGTAAAATATGAAATTCTTATTTTAGTTTTTTTAATTAGGTGTTCAGCATTAGTTCTATGTACTCAAATTTTGCCTATGGGACCTGGGAGGTCACTGCCAAGTATAAACCGTTATCAAAACCAATTTTAATGAACTCCGTACACCATGACTGCAGGCAACCTGGTTTTCAGTGCTAATTTTGTATCATTTGGAGCAGCCTTGTGATGCTAATTAGAAAGAATTTGAAATTATTTAAGAATATGAACACCAAAATGAAATGTCCACGAGCAAATATCATGGAAAGAAAAACTGCATAAAATAAAGTCAGTTCCATCTGGGAGTAAAGAATCTCTAAGAGAATAAACACCAGCCCCAAGATATGTGCCACCAGAGACCAAGAAGGAACAAAGGACAGGCAAGAACAAGAAAAGAGACATCGTCACTGCATTCAAAAAAATGGGGCCAGAAATCCCATGTCATTTTTAAAAATTAATACATGCATTCAATATCTAGGTTGGCTTATTCACTGTCTTTTACTCTGCTGGATGTAGAGAAAATGACAGGGAATAAAATGTGATCTTTGATTTTAAATTCTGAAAATATCCTCATTTTTTGGACATTAAATTTAAAAATCAAGTTAGTGCATCTGATATCAGTGTGACAGAAGTCTTTTACTTTATTTTTTGAAAGAAGACTGAGCTCACTTGCCTGCGACATATCTTGGGGAAGTATTAACCTTAATTTTTTCTGGTTTAGGAGTATTTCCAGAGGGAAATAATGATAATGATAGAATTTGTGACTAAAGTTGAAGTAATATCTGAGGGAATGCAGCATAACTTCATGTATACACACACAGAAACACACACACACACACACACACACACACACACACACACACAGGCCTATACAGCATTACGCATGTAGACAATTAGGTCATTTATGCCTTTTAGGTACTAAATTAACATAGCTTTTCTCCCAGTAAGTGAAGACAATTCAAAATGTGATAGAATCTATATTTGGTGAAGTCATTAATGAAAACGTGGAATATTAGCCTGAGAGAGGTAAAAATACTAGCCCTGCAGTCCAAAATATACAACTACAAGAGCAAGTCAAGAGAGAGCAGAGGACCATGTGTCTCTTAGCCTGGAACTCAAAACTTGCTGCGAAGGGTGAGGACTTTGAGTTTGTGTCTCGCCGCACTCCTTTATGCAATCCCGAGCCACGCAAGGGGAGATGCCGTTGCCAGTTGCCATGGTGAAGTCTTCATTCTGTGGTCTGTAGCTCTCACCGTACTCTGGCACAAGAACTGTTTCCCAAATTAACCAATCCTAGTCACACCAGGGGTGGGGTAGGGGACCCCTGACTCCTCTTCCTCTAGGGTCTGTTTTGTCCAAATTTCATTCATGACTTTTCCTCCATTTCCTAGACCTTTTTCCTCCTCAGCTAGACAGTGAGCTCCTTGAAAGTGGGAATTTGGTTGTTTCTGCCTACCTGGCTCTCAGAGCACCCCTTCGTTAAATGCCATAGCCACCCAGAGCTTTTGTGTGACTAAGCGCATGCACGAATGGTCTAATATCCTGCATGGTGCAGAGCGACAGCCATAATCTGGTCAATAAAGTCATTGGGAATTTCCTTTCCTTCCACTCACAAAACTTACACAAATGAACAGCATCACGTGAGATCACACCAAGCATTACAGAAACATTCTCAAAGACAGTGCAGAAACAGGCAGAGTTCTTTCCCTCCTCTTCATTTTCAGATGTCAAGACTTCCTCGCTCAGCACATTAGCAGTCACAAGATGATAAGAGAAGGAAATCTATTAAATAAGCTACATTAAAAAAAAACCTGCCTGGTGAACGTCAGAAGGCTCCCT
This sequence comes from Dasyprocta punctata, assembly GCA_004363535.1. Lineage (NCBI taxonomy): Eukaryota > Metazoa > Chordata > Mammalia > Rodentia > Dasyproctidae > Dasyprocta > Dasyprocta punctata. The sequence goes on along the minus strand of RJWM01001856.1, from coordinate 121,083 downwards.
TTGATGTCTGGATTCCATCCGTCTGCCCTGCTATTTTTGGTCTCTCTTAAATTTGAGAGGCTTACGGTTCAAGCGCTTCTGGTGTCACAGCCTCCGTGGTTTTTCAGGGCAGATGCCGTAGCTCCCCTCTGCTCACCATTGTTATTTCTTTCTCCTACATGATGACACTAGAGTTCCTTTGAGGACTGGTTTCTGATAGTGTCAAACTGGGCAATTTGGTAGCATCCAGATAGACTGGGACAGATGTGGAACACGCCTCCCAGATGGGTAAAAGAGCAAGATGCCAAATAACGGTACGTGGCTGTCCTTTCTCACGCAGCATGGCTTGTAAAATAATGCAAGACTGTGCACAGTGTGAGTCAGTTCTATCTGCTAGAGTCTTCACTGCGATGGTGTCTTTCAAAGCAGACCCTCAGAAGATTCTGCAAGGCAGACAGATCCAGAAAAATAAATTCCCACGAGGTGAAGTGTTGGTTCCTGAGGGGCATCTGCAGACCACAGAGCAAAGTGCTTGCATATTTTGCTTGTTGCTGACAAGCTTTAAGGCTTCTAAGTGTTACCTTGTATTCCAATCTAAAAATATTTATTAAAAACCTAAATACAGCAGTCTCTGGCTGTATCCTTTCTTGTGTTCACATGTAAGTGTTTGGAGCCAGGTGCTGGTTCTTGTGAAGTTTTAAAATTATTAAAGGGAAGCACCAGGGAAAAAAGAAACCATGGCATCTGTGAAAAGTTTTCAATGTTGTAAAATAATTTTTTCATGCTTCAACATCTGTTGGTTCCTTCTTTAGTTAATTATAAGTTGCTTGGAAAATTATTGTGTATGTGAATTACTTTAACAACTGAAATTATACACGTTCAATAATATCACTGGAGGCAATGAGATGGAATAATTAAAAAATGAGAAAATGCAAATCTTAAGCAAAACACCAACTTAAACATATTGTTGATATAATTAAATATTTACATCCCTTCTACAAAAGGAAGAACTACCTGTCATGATCCAAACCAAAGGACAAGCATGATGTGATCAAACCTTAGAATTTGCTGGTTGCCTTTGCACACATGTAAACGATTTTTTCAGCACATCTGTGCTTGCTAATTAAAAAATCAGTATCGTGCGTGTGTTGTGCATCACAGCATCAACACAGAAACACTGCTAAGGCGCCACTGAGACCCAGGGCATTGTGGCTGGAGACGCCTCGGTGAATGCTCCTTCCTCAGTTTTACAGAGATTATGCTGCTCTTCTTAGCCTGATGTCCCTAGAGCCCATCGTGGGATTGGAGCTCATATTTATTCAATAAATGATAGAATGAGAATGGAAACAAAGTGGGGATGCTCAGATTCCAGGTAGAGAAGTGTACATTCAGGCAAACATGCATTTGGCAAAATGGTAAGGTACGCAGTGTTTCAAACCTACATAAGCCAAGTGAAGACCCCAGCATAAGGAGCCATAACGACCTTCTGATCACAAGGGCTTGCATTTGATGCTTACGCATCTTGATCCAGAAAGGGTTTCAGGGATGGGCTGCTCTGGTGATATGCTGGTCTCTGCACGGCCAAGCCTGGAAGCAGTCACAGCACTGCCTGACGGCTAGATGAGCAGAACTCGGAGCAGTGTGCAGTCGCTGGTTGCTCTGGGACAGTGGGGTGAGGGCAGTTTTGTTCTCATGTGGTGATGGTCGAAACTGCTGTAAAGCACGAAAATGTCTTCTGTAACCATGAGCCCACTATGGACACCCGTGTGCTGAACTGAAACGTGACTTTGCAAAAGCAGAAGGGAGCACACACTGCCTGAAGGTGCAGTTTGCTGCAGGTAAAAGCAGGAACCCAGCGTTGATGCTGCAGACCACACCCCAGGTCAGGAGGTCCTCCAAGGCAGACGAGTCGGGACATCAGAGTCCATCGTTTAAACATGTGAACAAGAAACACTACTCCAAAAGTATTCCCTTCACTTCAGTGACAAGCACTCATACAGCCAGGAGACAAGAAACTGATGAAAAGTGAATGCTCAGTGAAGAGGGTACATGAACTTGACAAAAAGGCCCACTAAATGTTCTAGGCGGATATCCATAGTTAGCCCACAACTGGGCTAACCTACAATCAAACTCAAGACACACCTGGAAAATAATACCTCTGATTGTTTTTTCAAAGAACTTCTCTTAAGCCTTTAAATTTAGTATGCTATATTTAACTGCTCAATTTTAACATTCGATAATCAGATTGAAAAAGATGTGCTTTCCCTTTGAGTACTATGTTATGCACTTAAAAGAATCTATTTGCTTTCCGTATAATATGTATGTATTAGAGCTAAAAAGAATTTATAAACTCATGGCCTTTTAGTGGAAATACTGCATTTAATATTAGGCTTTGGAGAAACTTTACATTCTTTACTGGTTGTACAAATTAATGGATTTTGTTTGCACAGATTTACACATGCACAGAGCATGCGTTGAACATTTTCATCTTTCTTAACTGCCTTTGCCCCACCCTCTGCCCAGTTTCACAGTCTTGGGGTGGGGCTCGATGTGTTTATTTTCTCATACACAGCACCCCTGCCATGTGCGTTTACACCCCCTCTCCTTCTCTCCATTGTAGACAAGTGAAAGGGAATCAGGGAACGTTATTATGGGACGGATTAATGATAAAGAAAAAATTTGTGCATGCACATGTGTGTATGTGACTTAAATCATTTTTACAGTGGAAAACCATCTTTCATAAAAACTCCCTTCAATTAATTTTGTAATCACATTATTTGAATTATTATAGGCAGAAAAAAACTAGTTTTCTTGTGAATTCAAAGAAATCTGTGTAACAGATCTTTCCAACTTCATAAATAAAACATTTTGTGAAATATTCCAGATCTCAATACCAATTGCAATTTTCAGAGATTGTAGATGATTATTTATATGTCCTAAAGGCAGACTTTTGATGGATTAATTCCTACAATCCATCATTTTCCTTTTCTTTCCATCTGTGTCATGCATCATTCTTAAACTTGATTGCCAAACTTTGAATGCTAAATTTTAGAAAACTTATACATCCATGGCCATCCGCCATACCACTCAATTTTGTGTACTGATATTAACTTTTCCAAAATGCTCCAGTCTCTTTTTAACAAAACGTGGCAGTTTTACTCTGACAATCTTTCATATTTGCAAGCTCTTCACTGAGCTATTTCATAACAAAAGAAAGCAAATTTTGCATTTCCATGCTTATGAGGATGTAATTTCAAGTTCCAGCTAGGAACATCAATCATTTCCCTTGGAGAAGATTATTTGAAAATACAAGTAAATGCATCACACTGCAATAGAAAGGTTCCTCCGGTAACCTTCATGAAGTTCAAGGTCATCTGCTTAGATTTCATGGTACCAGATCATGTGAAAATCCTTAGATCACTACCACCAGACAGACATCCTTAATGAAGAACACACCTCTTCAGCTAAGCTATTAAATGGTGTTTGAAGGACAGCTTTCTTAAAGGGGAAGGGAAGGAGAAAGCAGTTGAAATGACTTTGACACAGGCTAGAGGAAGCCATGGGAAACTTGTGGAATCCCACTTCCACATATCACTAGCAAGGTGGCCCCTGGGGAAGAGAAGCCTCCTGGATTCACTGCTGTCCCTCTATTCCTTGGACTGCCAGCACCCAGGAAGCCACTCTGATTTTGCTTCTTGGCGTGCGTTTCCAGAGGAAGAAATGAGCCATGTCTTCTGTGGTCTTTCTCTGTGGCTCATGGAGATCTTCCCTGGGAGCCCCGGCAGCGGCAGCTTTCTTTTATGTATCCAAAGCAAGAACTGGTCTACATGATGGAGAGTCACTGTGTTGAATACAAACACTGGGCAGAAAAGGAAGTGTCATCTGGCCCAGTACTTGGAACTCGTGACTATTTGAGGGCTGGGGGTTTCTGGGGTCTGTGGGACTCTGCCATGCAGGATGCTCCAGCAGCCTTTAATTCCAACCTTTGGTCTGAAGCTGTGGAAACTCTTTTTGATCTGTGTTAGTGTTTTCTTGAAACCAGACTTTGCAAGTGCTTCGGTGAGGTTACTGGTGGGAAGTTCTCTACCAGCAGCATCTACTTGGGGCACAGGTGCCTCTTCATGTTGGGGTCTTCTCTAAAGTCCCTAGGGACTGCTGGATGCATGAGGCTGCATCTTGGGAGTATCCCTTACCAAGGCAACCATGAAGATCAGGCACTTTTAAGAGACATCTGCAGTCTTAATCTCAGGATGGAATCAGGTTTACTGCCCACAGCAATGACCTTGAAACAAACCTGAAGAGAGGCTTTCCCTTCTCCCTCCTTCCTCCCTCTCCTCTCCCCACTGCTGCTGAAGATCCACCTTTTTAAACAGTCTGTCTACTCTCAGCTTGTCTCAAACTCTACTTCAAACAGAACTTGACCTAAGATCAAGAACTGTATCTCTCAGCATCTGCTCCTATGACATAGCATGTGGTCCAGAGTGAGGCACAGGACCTACATGTTTCTGTGGGCATCTGAAGACCTCACTGAACACTCAGACCAGGGCTGGGGTGGCAACCAGGATGCATCATCCATCTGCAGGGACACCAGTCACAGTGACACGATGTGTAACATCCCCTTAGATTTGTGGCACACAGCCTGTCTGATTGCATGCACTGGCTCAGCAGGACAGAGACTGGAGTAGGCATTGCTTCTCGGGTGTATCTGACACCTGGGGTTTCCCCAAGGGTCCTCTTATCTCTCTAAACCTGCAGTTGTAGGCCCATTCAGAAGTGGCTTTAAAACCAATTTCTGTAAGAATTCCAGTTCTGTTAGGAAATCTGCAGTTTTTATCATTTCTGATTATTTTTCAAACATCAGCTAAGACTCTGGAGTGGGGAGGCAGGTAGACTGTCAGCATAAATGTCATTGACTTCTCTGGCCTGCTTTCCACATATGTTGCACAGTTATTCCAGCAATAGTGCTGCATTACTGGATCATAGAAATAAAAAATAAATTCCCTAAGAAATGCTTTGATCAATACCTGGCATGTGGTAATTTTAATGACATAACAAGAAAGAATAATATTATTTTTATCTATAAAATTTTTCGAAGAATTAGAATAAATTCTTCTATTGTATTTATCAAATCTTACTTGCTGTACTTGCACTTACAGTATTATAACAAGGTATTTTATGCAACAATGGTTATGATTTGTTGTATCTAAATCAGAAAGATGAACTGGGTTGCTGGTGCAAGGAAAGCTACCAAACAAACCCATAAGCAGTCCTGAGAATAGCTTAAAGGGCAGCAAGCAAAGATTTGGAAACAAGACCTAGGTCCTAAGCATTGTAACAATACTTTAACCAATATAGAAACATAATGTAAATTGGCAATGGCTAAGTACCTGCAGTCCAACACATGCTGAAATGTACAAATGTAGCCCAGGCAAGCAAAAATGCATGCACAAGGAGCAAATTTTCTATGAATCTCCTCATGAAAATTTGCCTGTCCTCCATGTAAGCAGGACTGTAGATTTCTAAGAAAACACTATTCAAAATATGCAAACATCAAATATGAGTACAAAGGAAACCTAGTTAGCTTTCATTATTGTAACAGATACCCGAGATAACTGACTTAGAGAAAAAACGGTTTCTTTGGTTCGGTTCCAGTCCATGGTTGGTCGGCCTTGCAACTTCTGGGCCCTGGATAAGACAGCACATCATGATGGTGAGTGCACAGGGGAGGAAGCTGTTCGCCCGCTGACCAGGAAGTGAAGTGTGGACAGGTAAACAGCTCCACATCCTCTTCTGGGGCATGACCCCAGTGACCCACTTCCTCCCACTAGACCCCACCTCTTTTTATAGAGCCCCCAACATCCTAGTGCCATGTGCTAGGGATCAAGCATCTTACACCTGGGTCTTTGGGGGACTTTTGGGATACAAACTATAGCACCAATCATTACAAACAAGCAAGCAGCCTATTTTAAAATCATGTGTTCAATTGTAAAAACTTCAGTCTCCCCCAAGTTACTTTTATATTATGAGAAAGGCACAGCCAGCTGTCCTACTTGGATAAAAGTCAATGTCACTACAAAGAAGGTTGTTAGATTTTGAAGCTATTTTAGTAGTAAAACTTAAGGAGAGACTTGGGGATCATTCTAGCAATCTAGGAAGAAATGAAATGGGTCTCTCTTTAAACTGCAGGTATAAATTGTCCAGAGAGTAATGAAATGTTTTGCACCTGATAAAGGCAAGATAGGAGATTGAATGATAGGTATCATTATCTCAGATGGTGCAATTCTATCAAAGTCTCATAAATTATGTCACTAGCATGCTTGAAAAATATTTGCCAGAATAAATTCATAAATTGCATTTGTATATCATATTGTTAGATTATTCATACTTAACATAAAATTAGCCCTGTCAGAATTCAAGATGAAAACATATCTTGAAGTAAAACTTCAAAAATTGTTTATAGTGTCCTTTAAAATACTGCCAAACTAAGAAGAATGCAATTACTTTCTACTTTTAAGAATCCTAAAAAAAAACAAAAGACTTAGAGGAAAATCCTGAACTTTGTTTCTGAACCCTAATTCTGAGTAAGAGCAGAAAGATTAAGCAGACAAAAGTGTATGCAGTGAGAGTTTTGTTCTATTTGTTCTGGAATTTTGTATATTCAACTGAGACTTTTTAGTGAAAAATATAATTTAAGATAAAACAAATCCACAGTGTACCCGCTCAGGTCCTTTGATGGATCTAGCATTGTGGTCATGGGATCTGAGCCTGTTCTCCTTCACCCACTGTTGTCGCCACTGTGTTTTGTGAGGGGAACACAGCACCCAGAGATCTTTGGGCCACAAAGTGAAAAGCCCTGACCACGCGTCTTCCTCTCCCAGCTGAAGACTTGGGTATCTAAATAGCTCAGGGTCTCGATTTTCTCATCTGGGTAACTGGGAATACATGAGATGACATTCCCAAACTGAAACCCTAACGTGCCATAATACAAAACGAGTTGCATACAACACTCATTATTTGCACATATCATAACCCACTTAAGTTTGCCACTTGTCACTTGTTCCCAAATTTATCCAGAGTGCCATCATTTGACACAGAGACGTTTGAGTGTCCAACATTGGCTCTAACTTCACAGAATTCCTTTTGACAATCGCTATTGATGGCGATGTCTTTCGTCTTGACCTTTCTGGGCCTTCTGCGGCCCAATTCATTTGTATGCAGGAAATAAGTATCTGTCCTGTGTTCTCTGTTGATATCTTAAATCATAGCCTTTGGTCAACTGCTTTATGCTCTGTGATGTCGCTGTAAGAAATGTACTGTAGGAAATTCTAAGTCTGCTTCTCTTTTTAAATTATTTTTGCCACGTGGCACTGACATCAGCTCTACACATCTATGATCCTTTGCGGAAAGTCTGGGTTTCATTAAGGTAGGAAGCACTCCTACTCCTACAGCGTAACGTTTTATATCTTGCTTCCTTTCATGTGCTGTAATTTTCAGCTAACACATAGGATTATGCTTTATGCTATGAGTTTATCTTCAATTAATTCTCATGCTTATGATAATCTACCAATGGTTCTCTCATGGTTGGCTGCAAGAAAATAATCACAAAATTATGAAAATGAGCACTAATGAGTAAAAGAAGTGTTATGAAAAGAAAAATATCTCTTCTTTCTTTTTATATGTACTTCACACTCAATAGAAGTAAAGTAAGATCTTCATTTTTCTGAAAAATTATGAAAATAGAGTCCTGTTTTTAAATTCTGCTACTGCTCAAAGAACCAGGTCTGTGCCAGTCACCAGCTGGTGACTTGCTATTGGGCAAGTTCATTAATCTTTCTCAGTGTAAGTTTTCCCATCTTCAAGTGCATACAGTAATGAAAAATGTCTCTTAGAGATTTAAGGAAAATAAACATGGTACATTTTAATTTCTCTCAGTGCAGGGTGTATTGTATAGCATGAGGCCAATAAAAGGTAATTATTTTATTATGCAGCACAAGATTTCTGGTTATCATTACATGCTTACCTAATAACTCCATATATATTAATTTTCCTGGTGCTAGAACACTACACCTGGTACCCACAATTCAAAGGAAGAGAGGTTTTAATGTGGCTCACTGTTTCAGTGGATTCCATCCATGGTCACCTGGCTCTAAGACAGGAATGTCATACAGAAGGCCACTGTGGAACAAAGCTGTTCAGTTCATGGAAGCCACTTGTCACTTGTTCCCAGCAGAATAGGGAAGCAGCACCAGCGAGGATGGCATGAGGTACACATGTAGATCCCAAGGTCACACTTCCAAGACTTATCCTGATACCTCTGGAAAAGTGTTCAAGTAATGCCCCAGGCAGATTCCAAAGCCAATTAAGTTGACACTGCACCCAAACACCACATTCCATCATGTAGGGTTGTCATTTAATTTCACTATCTGACATTACTCAGTAGTTGTAAACTCAAAGACTTGATTAGACAAGTATTATTATGGTTACTAGCTATTATCAAAACTTGCTAAGATGAAACAAATATGTCAATATCATAGGCAATATAAAACATTAGTAATATCTATACATTAATGAAAATTTAACATTTATGCTTACATATATATGAATAGATGGATAGATATACAATATTGGTACAATTTAGTAGATAATAACATTTAAACATTTTGTTGTCATGTCATTAAAAAGTACCACTTTTTCCTCTGAAACTGTGTAGATGCCAATAATGTGATCGTGCTAATAATTTCTCTTTGATGGATACCTATGTTCATTTTGGTACTGAGCAGAATATACATAAATATCACGTATTGCACTAACTTCCAAACAGCTGCATCTGTCAGGTGTCAGGGCTCCATATCCCAATGAAAACACCTCCCTGGAGGAGTGGAACAGAGATCAGGTGCCTCAGAGGCTGAGCCAAGAGTTGGGCAGGTTTTTCTCAAACCTGCACCCTGCTCTGTGCCTGCTCTGTGACACAGGGTGACCGGAGGACACACTGAATGGATGTGGGGAGCAAATACATCTTTCAGTGTCCCAGCGCACCCATTCTGGGCTCATGTGAGGTCTCTACCAGCGACCAGGGAGGGACACTGGAGGAGCTGGGTCCCTCAGTTACCTGGATATATGTGCAGAGAGGGATGCAGGGAGTCCCAGAGCCATCGTGCTCAGCCCCTGGCCCTGCCCTGTGTGGAGGATGCAGCAGGAGCCCAGAAACACCGAGCAGGGCACAGTGGCACACAAAGAAGTGGCTGTGTGGGACCCAGGTGCTTCCTCTGTGTCTGTGGCCCCATCTGCCAAACCCGCATGGGGTCCAGAGTTTCACAAGCACCTCTCAGTGGGGGTCTTGAGGATGCGAGCTGACCCTCTTTGCTGAGACAAAATGAAGGTTTGTTGATGCACTCAAAGACAAGGGCATGTGGGCTTCAAAGCAGCACTGAGCACATCTTTGTGTGAAATTAAGTTTTAATACGGCAGATGGAGCCAAGAAAGATGCTTGAGCCTTTTATGACTTGTGTATTTTTGAACATGAAACATCAGCTCTAATTTTCTATTAGCTCAGGTTCTTACACTTTTCACAAACATGTCCCGTACTGGTAAATAACGTTTCATTAGCACACTACCAATTTTAATGAGCTGGAGCCTTGAGAAGCAGCTGTCACCCAGCAATAGCAATTAAAGAAATGAGAGCAAACACCAGAACTGAAATGTGAAACATCCGCCAGAACCGGGCAGCCGTCACTGCCTTTGATCCAGCAGCGCGGGGTGGGGAACCGCACCCTCCTCTCACAGCAGGAGACTGAGACTCCCAACTATCACCTCACTTGACATCCAGCTCGATACTGGAAAGAGATGATCACTTCAAGACTCAAAAATCAACAAATTAGCTATGTTTACAGCTACTATCTTGATAAAAGACCTCCTTCAAAAACAAACACACTTGGAGGCTAAAGATTTACAAACTCAGCTAGAATGTAAACACCAAATATGTTGCTTTAGGCGAACAGCTATGGCTTTAAAATAAACCTCTCAGCAATTTAATGGACAGAATTCATTTTCCAAGCAATGTAAAGAGAGCAAGCCAGTGTCCCTCCATAGGCTTGGGGGGAACTTTGCTGAAGAAGGCAGAGAGCTGGGTATGTGGGGAAAGCCCGGTGAGAGGGGAAACAAGCTCTGCTTCTCCCGGGAAGAGGCAGGTTCCTCCCTCTGACACCCGAACGCCTACCTGGAGGAAAACTGCGAGGAGGTGAAGCTTGGTGGAAAAACCAAAAGCAAATATAAACCACTAAAGTGCCTAAAAAATGAATTTCCTTGAAGATATCAATGGCATGCTTCTAGATTTGAAAGCTGAAGTTACATTTGTTTCATAAACTGTATTCCTGTAACAAGGCAACAAATGCACTGACATTCAGGACGTCTTTAAAGTCTTACATTTATAATCAGATGGATGTAACACACACACAAACATACTCCAACAACTTCATAAGAGATATACTCTACTTTTAGCTTAATATATTTTTCTTCATTAGCCTGTTTTTAATGTAATTACAGAAGACCATTCCAGCTAAGAAAGTGAATGATGTGCACTATTTTCTGAATTCTTTGGATCAGAGTGTTTAGAATCTCAGCTACAAGGTCAACTCAGGTCACCCTACCTGTGGTCTCCTGAGATGCGGTGAACTTTGATGTAGAAATGTAAACTCCAGCCCTTAGATACTAAGATAGCAGGAACAGAGGAGATAGTTCAGCAAAGGATAAAAGTACCCCCCCCATTGTGGTCGTTTCCCAAGAACACACAAGTGTGTACAGATTTATCCTTCTCATTTTAATAATTTTGAATGTTGGTATCTGAAATATCTATCTGTATTTATTTATTAATAAATGTAAAACCCCTATGCATCCTGCACACTGGACTTTTCATGGCCCAAAGTTAGTTCAGAATCATCTGGGAAGAACTGTTTCTATGATCAGTAATATTCAGTCAGAGTTACTATGATACCTTTGCTAGCTTAGAGGGAGAAATTATATTTGCGAATTCCAATATGCATGCTCTATAGGTCTAGGATAAGTTATGGCCCAGAACCTCATAACTCTCGTCTACTCCTTGAATTCCCCAAGGCTGCTGCGACTGTGGAGTTCAGCGTCTCACAAGAGCTGGCTTCGCAGCAGCACAGAGACACCCCAGTTCAGCCTCACGAACCAAGGGATGGAAGTGCTGCAGAGACCACAAAGGTCAGATGGGAGACCCTGAGCTTCTCCACCAAGTGCACACTCGTCTCTGGTCTGCACTGTGGAGCTGGACCAGGGAAGGCAAGTGAGGCGAGTGCCCTACAGGCTCCAGGGGTCAGTCATCCTCAGAGAAGAATGAGGACAAGAAATAATGGGGTTGGAGAAAAGAGCTTGCACAAGTCAGCTTTTCTTTGACAGTTTCAAGTGTTAAAAGAAATACGACCTATAAGGTGGGAGAAAGAAAAATCATAAATTGTCTTGTCTTCCCTCTCATTTGGCACCAAACTGTTCTGACAAAGGCCCTACAGGTCCCCTGTCCCCAGAGTGCGTGGGATTCATCCTCGCGCTTCGGCAAGAGCCAGGCATAGGTCAGAGTCAGCTGGCTGAAGCTGCTGTCATAGCTCAGAACTCAGAACTGCAAAAGTCCTGGGGCAGTCTGTCCCATATGTGAATATTTAATTCAAGTATCCCAGATTTTCAGAGTGCCATCCAGACAGTCTCACTAACCAGAGAAACTTGTGTGATGTGCGGCTTCTTGTGCATGCAGAGCACCTCGTGCCTGGACGTGCTGTGCCCACAGAGAAGGAAAATCTTCAGAAGACAGTGTCTGCTGATGGCTAGTGACTGCAGAAGGCCTGCATGTGAGAGCAGCCAGCTGGCATCTGCACATGTGGGGTCTGTGGAGCGTTTAAGATTTGCAGAGCATCAAGGGGTGCAGAACACCTTGTATGTGTCGCGTATCAAGTGTGCCTGCAATACCTAGTGTGTGCAGGGTGTCTTGTGTATTAAGAACAACTAGCATGTGCAGAGCACTTAGTGGCGGTCAGGCCCGGACACCCAGCTCTGGACTGTGGGCTGGCCAGGAGGAGGAGGAGGAGGCTACTTACCACGTTGCAGCCTGCACAGTCGGGCCCATTCTCACAGGTCCTGCGGCGAGCCTGAATGCCACCCCCGCACTGGGCGGTGCACCTTTCCCAAGGCCCCCAGCCCGTCCAGAACACGTGCGGTGGGCAGAGCAAATGTTCATTGCAGTATCTGTAACAGGGAAACCAAGAGGAAGGGGAAACCGTTCAGTGCCACGCGAAGCCACAGGCCTGTCCACTCTCTGTCTCTGCGCCGGATGTGGGAGACATGGGCATGCGCTGCGCGAGGAGGGGCTGTCTGTGTTTGGAGAGGTGGCACCGTACGGGAGGCAGATGTGGCGCTGGCCATGCTGCGTGGGCACAGACAATGGGATGCACGGCAGACAGTGAAGAAAATGCTGAACTCACAATGCAGGATGGATCTTCCTGTGCAGCCAATTAAAGGAGAAACGAGACAAAACAAAACCCTTCAAATAGACACCCAGAAATAAGAGGTACAGAAAATATCCAGGCAGGGCATTTATCTTCTAAACATGAACAGCGAAAGAAAAAGTGTGTTACAGACACAAAGTCAGCATGGCTTTCTTTGGAGTTCATTTTTCTCATTCTTGAATCAAATGAGTTCCATAAGTGTCTTAGGATAAGTTAAAGAAAAGTTAAAGCACGAGTCAGCCATGCCACTGACCGCTGAAATTATGGTGGTTTTAAGTTTATTTTTAGGCTCTCAGAATGATGCCAAATGACCCCGTATTAAAAGGCCACCAGTTATTTTTTCAAAATGGAATTACCATACAATTTTACAAATATTAGTGCTACATTGCAGGACGATACTCTACATTTCCATACATACATCCGTTTTGTCAATTTTTAGCCAAACTCCCAAAGCCTCCTTTAGCTCTATGGTGAGCCACATTTCTCTGCAATCTTCAGTACCACAAGTGAAATGAAGTGAAGTGAGGAAAACAAACAAACAACCAAGAAAATACTAGGCTGGCATTCTCCAGGCCCAGCACATGGTGGGGGCAGGGGAAGGATGTGATTCTGAGTACAGCTGGATTCTGTGCAACTCAGCTGGTGATTTAGAGGACAGTTTCAGTTCACTCGTCTACCTACTGATTCCAGATTTAGCGTCTAGAGAATATTACAATGCAGCACTTTCTCCTATGTCTTTCTCCCTCGCCAGGTCACCAGACTTAAAAGAGAAGCAAAGCCTCAAATCATCTGGCCTAAATCAGTCACTTATGTCAATGTTATTCACAACAGCTTTGTCCTACAGAGGGAATTGCTGAGTGCTTCCTGATCACAGGTGTCTGCGCCCTCAGATAGACACAGGAAGTGGGACACGAGGTCAGTGATGAGGGACAGAGCAAACCTGTCCTTATACACAGTGAGACTCACATCACTTAATATACAGAGAGAGACGCTGCACTTGCTACAGGCCGTAGGAAGCGCGTTTCAGGAGTAGAAAATGAGGGCTGATGCTAGACAGCAACCAAGGAAAGGATTTAGGAAGCGTAGTTCCCTGACGGACATGCTGTAAGGTCCAGCTGCTTTTCCAGCAAACTGAGACCCCAGAGAAGACAAGGCTTCGAGGACGGAGTGCGAATCAAGGAGTGGACAGCAGAGCAGGGAAAGGGGCTGGTCGGGAAGGATGGCTGAGCACCTGCCGGTGTTTTGGAAAATAAGGAAAAGAGGAAGTGGAGAGTGAGATGATAAAGGTGGTGGGGACACGGAGAAAATGAAAAAGGGACAGGAAGTGGAATGGTCACCTTATGAACAGAATGGAAGAGCCTGGATTTCAGTTATATGGAGGCAAGAAGCCGCTCCGAGCCCCATAGATGAACTAGCACAGTCAGTGTGAGACTGGAACCCCATCTTGGGCTGGGGTCTCCTCACAACAGTGGCAGCCAGGAGCCACTGAGGCTGGAGGAGCTCCCTGAATTCAGTACGGAGGAGAAGCTCCAAAGACAGGGGAGGTCACAGCAGGAGGAACGGACTTGGGGGCACAGACCAACCACGGGCTCTGGACTGACAATGCAGAGGACAGAGAGAGACGCTCCCGGAAGGTGTGCTGGCGAGGGGAGGAGAGAAAGGAGCAGACCTCCTTGGGGCTTGGGAGAGGGGAGAGGAGTCAGCCTGCAGCTGAAGGCGGAAGGCAGTGCTACCTCCAGGAGAGGAGGCTGAAGTGCTGCAGCTAAAAGTGCTGCCGCAGAAGCAGTTTTTCAGAGACAGAGTTCAGCTGCTCTAAACTTCCACACGTGAGAGTAGCCAAGGCACGTGGGGAGGCACTGTTCTGTATCTTCTCAGACCTGGAATGCTAGGAATGCTAGGTCTCCCTCTTAAGGTAGCAGCACAGTGGGTGCCCCTGGACGGTGGAGGTGCCCTAGAGCGAGGCAGGAGGCTTCACCTAGGAGAGCAGAGCCTGGTCTGGAGTTGGAAGTGGCAAGAGCAAAGTGGGACCTGACAGACTAAAAGCCTTTGTCCTGAGAAACCCTGCATAGACATGTGGAGTTCCAGCAGGTAAATACTAACCTACGTGTTGGGACTTGAGGGATTCCAGAAGGAAGCTGCCATTGGTTTTAAGACTTGGCTTCGAGGAAACTGAGAAAATAAGGAATCTCAGAAATCTGTGCAGTAAATTCAAAATATATGAATGCAGTTCACTGTAGGTAGAAGAAAAAAATACAAGATTGTCTCTCTCTTTCTGAGCTGATTCACAGATATTTGAAAGGATGAACTCTCTTAGACTCTTTCACCCTAATCTTACTTTTCAACACATAACACACACACACACACACACACACAGCGCAAAGGAAAGTCTTACCAAAAATGCTTATAAAACCCCTGACTTTTAATTAAAAACCATAACAACTGAGCTACAGCATCCCTAGAGCAAAATAAATGGCACTGTACAAATATTTTGTCATATTCACCTACAGCAGGCCACATCTGAAACTGCTCAGCATGCTGTAGTTAATATTCTACTGTCGGGTAACCTGGACACGTGGCCTGCAATATTTATCCAGCATTAATAAATCACCTCTTGCGCTACATTTTGAGGTTGTCAATAACTTGCCTTCCTGCGTTTCCTCTTCCTCCCTATACAGTAGCCCTGGAAAACAGGCCACCCTAGGGCCCTGAGAAACGTCACCCTCAGGAACTGCAAGATCTGCGAGGGAGGTCAGAGGGCAAGAGAAATGGCTCCATTCTCTGTTCCCTTTGTGTCCAGATTTTCACTCAAGAACCCAGCCTGGAAGAGGCTGCTCAGGGGCCAAATCCCTCCCAGCCCCTCGGTCTGAATTCTTTCAACGCTGTGAGAAAGGTGCGTCTTTCTGATGCCCTCCTCATGCCCACTGCCACTAACTCACACTACCGCCAGCTGTCATTAGACCCGGGATGTGGGACCTTATGTGTCCCTCTGCTTCGCATTCACAGGGGGTAAAATGCCTCCAAGATGGGCCAGCACTTGGCTCCTGCCACCTCCAGTCCTCACCATGCCGATCATTTTTACCACTGATGAGCTAAACATTTAAAATGTATTACTGGCTCTGCTGGGTCTCTACTATTATAAAGCACTGAAAACCATGGATGCATTTCATTCATTAAGATTTTAATTTTGCCCTTGACTGCTTATTCTTATTTTGCATTTAAAATCTAACTAATGACCCCAGCTTTGATTCTCCATAAATTATCCCTTTTTCCATAAACCTAGTCTCTGAAAAGAATGGCTTTTCAAAATCCCATATTGGCTACATTCTCAACAATGTTCTGCTTCTCTCTCTCTCTCTCTCTCTCTCTCTCTCTCTCTGTCTCTGTCTGTCTCTCTCAGTCTCTTTCCATCTCGGTCTCTCTCTCCCCTTTTCCCTCTCTCTCTCTCTCTGTGTCTCTGTGTCTCAGTGTCTTTGTGTGTGTGTCTCTCTCTCCCTTGGCAGTACTAGGGTTTGAACCCAGAGTTCCATGAATGGTAAGCAACAACTTTACCACTAAGCTACATCCCCAGCTCACATTTCATATGTCTTTATGCTTCAAATTGTTTTCCCTTCAGTATTTTTCCTTCTGAATTCCTCACTGAGCCAACGAGGACTCTTCCAAGAACAGTTTTCTCCTCGGTCCACTCTAAGTAATCATTCCTTTACTGGGCCATACTTGAAAATATATACTTTTTATGGCAACACGAAACTACATAGAATAAGTATAGCATAAAACTAGTGATAACACATTAGAGGAGAATAATGACTTATACAGAGTATCATTATTGCTCATCACAGGATGAAGCAAACATACTAGAAAGACAAAGAAAAAAACCCATAACAAATCCCTAATGGTTTCTGGGACTCCCTATGTTTACAAATGCATTGGGCAGGCTCTAATATGGTCCCCTAGGTCCTCACCTCCTGGATGGAATCCCACGCCTTGGGGAATTCCACCTCACTGAGTGTAAGTGAGACTTGACCTTGGCTCCAAATGAACAGAATAAATCAAAGATGAGGGGATGTCACTTCTGCGATCATGTCACAAGACTGTCCCACTCCTATTTCAGGAAAACTCACTCCCTTACAGGCTTTGAGGGAAGTTATGGCTGATGCATTATGTCAACTTGAGAAGTTTAGAAGTTTAACTGAGAGACTCAGCAGGGAGCCAGGGTTCTCACTTTGTAAATACCTTCATCCTGTGCAAGAGGAGGGTAAAGAGACTTTGTGAGTGCTATGTCTGCCCTTGGGAGTGGGGGTGTCTGCATACACTATAAGGGAGGAGAAGAGGCTTGTTTTCCTCATTTTTTGCTCTGGCTGCTGCCTTGAAGTGTTGCCCCTGTGTCATGCCACCCTGCCTTGGAACCAGCAGATAATGGACTGAAACCTCCACAAACAGTGAGTCAAATAAACCTTTCCTTCCTTCATTTTTCTGGGTTGGGTGTTTTGTCCCAGGAACAAGTGAAAAGTAACCAAGACAAGGGAGCAAACAGCATGGTCAGAAAGTCTCAGGTCTCAGGAACTGAAGGTGGCCTGTGGCTAACGGCCAGCAAGGACTGAAGCTGCGGACAGCTACACGAAGTGGGAGGCGGAGCCTCTTCCTGCTAAGCTCCAGACAAGGCCACAGCCAAAGCCTGCCCTTCACCGTAGCCTTGTGCGGGCCTGCGGCCAAGTCGAGCTGGGCCCAGGCTATGAGCCCACAGAAGTCCCAAGCGAATCATCGCATGGAGCTTTAAACAGCTGTGTCTCTGGTGACACCGTCATGGGACAAGGACGAAAACAGATTTGGGACCATGAAGTATGGTGCTAATGTAATATATACCTGAAAATGTGAAAGTGCTTTGGTGACCAGGGAATGAGGAGAAGCAGAAGTTTCAAGGAGCATAGTAGAGAAAACTTAAATCATTTTGTACAGAGTACCAGTAGGATTTATATCGGTCTTTGAGAGCACAGCCAGCGAAAGTTTAGAAGGAAATAGGATAAAGAACTGCAACAGCAACACAAAAGACGACCAGATCAGAAAATGGGTGAAGGACTTCAATAGACATTTTTTTTCCCCAAAAATCCTGCCAATTAACCCAGGTGAACATGCTCACCACCATTTAGATATGAAGGAGATTCCATCAAAAACACAGCGAGAACTGCTTCATACCTTCTACAATGGCTACAAACAAAAACAGGAGCGTAATAATACAGAGAATGCGGGACACTGGAGCTCTCACACATGGCTGCGTCATTTACCAGAGACGCAAAGTAGAAATAACCCAAGAGTCCACTGACAGGTAAACAAATAAGCCAAATACAACTGCAGCCCTACCATGGGGGATTATTAAGCCTTGAGAAAGGAAAGAAAGTTTGGTACAAGCTATGGCACTGATGAATCTCGAAAGCATTATGCCTACTCTAATACAAGAAGTAGAACACATAAGTGTAAAGTGAATTACATAGCTAAGAAAATTTCTAAGGAAAGCATTGAAGGTATTGCCTGATTTCTTCTTGCTGGTTACAGTAAGATACAGGAACAAAGAGCAAAATTAAGCAAAAGGAACAGGGGCTGAATCATTTTGGAAATTGACTTCTTCTGAGAGCAAAGATGTTAAAATTCTTGGCATGTTAGGAAGTTGGCATAGAATAAAACTGGAGGGTACAGTTATAAAATATCTTGTTTAAACTTTGGGAAGACAAAGTGTCAAAGAGTAACCTGTAGGCCTCCAAGGTCCCTCCAAGAGTCCAGAGCCAGCATGTCTCCCACATCCCTCCAGCACAGCAGAGGGCCCCGCAAAGGTGGAGGGGTGGTCTCTCAACCACCTCCACAGGACCCTAAGGCAGGGAAGAGCTGCCTAGAGAGCTGTGAGTGTGGCTTTTCTTAGTGAAATACAAAACAAGATTAAAATACACAGTGAATGTTCAAATTTTAAAAAAATCTTCCAGTTACAAAAAACATTGCCACGAATTCTCCTGGAAATACCCTCCCTTGCTTGGAGCATACTTACCCCATCATTTTTGCCACCTTCTGAAAGCAGTTCTGGAAGTCATTCGTGTCTTTTTTCTGCTTGCCTTGATGGCTTGAATCAATTCAAATTATTTACAGCAATTTTTGTCAAAGTAAAATGTTACTGTGTGCCCTCGTCCACCTCATTCACTGGATCTGGCACCATATGACTTCTGGCTCTTCCCCAAGCCAGAGGGACCAGAGAAGGTAAATGACTTGAATGAATTCAAGACATCAAGACAGCCATGGCAGTGCAACCAAAGACACCCATGAACCCCAGAGAAATCTGAGGAAGACCCATGATGTATTTCAGTAAAAATACTATAAGCTTAGACTAAAAGGGACAGAGAAAGTACAAATGAAAGGATGCCAGAAAGCCAATGTTCTAATGCAGGAAGAAGCTGGACAGGCAGATAAAATGGTCCACCTGTGAGCACCCGGGTGACTGCTGCTTTGTGACACAGGAAGGCTGATTCAGGGAGCAGAACTTAAGAGTCCAGAAGATCCCAGGATCACGGGGAATTAGGGCCAGACTTTAGTCAAGCAACTCTGACACTCACCTAGCCAGATTTCACAATTTCTGAGAAGCAGCGATTCTTCCATAATTTCCCCTTTTCCTGTTTTTGCATGGGAATGACTATCACCATCACCCTTCTCCTGCCTCACCTCTGCGCACTGAGTGCTGGTGGCCGATAAACCTAGGGAGCGACAGCCAAGAGGCACTGCGCTCACGGAGCCTCATGCACATCTGAGTCTGGTTTAAACGGCAAGATTCTGGGCTATGGCAAGAGGAGAAAAGGGGTTTTGCGTGTGGGAGGCATGAGAGACTGGGAAGCAGGGATTCATCAGTGACAGACTGTAGCGTACTCCAGTGATGTGTGCCCCTGGCATCCACGTCCTGTGTAAACTCCTGCTGCTGGGTGTGGGAGGGTCAGTGAGTGACTTCCAACTAACAGAATGTGCAGTATTTGTCAAGAAACTGGTGCTGTGCTGGGCTAAAAAGTATGAAACTTTGGTTTGAATTCCTAAATACGGTCATCTCAAATACTGACAGCAAGTACATGACCTTGGAAAAGACCCTTCTCTGATTCTGTACCACATGCCACCAGGATGCAACTAAGGCCTTGACTGCTATCTGCTGAGTCCCAGGCAGAGGCTTCGGTGGCCACACAGGACAAGCGACCACGAAGACTGTAAGACAGTAAATGCATGTTGCTTCAGTTTGTGGAGCTACTGTTACACAGCAGGGGAAAAAACCAGCACTGATGATCATATTTGCATGTGGAGGATATTTACACCACCTTCCGGTTCTTCCTTCCAAGGCGAGTGGACATTTCTATACAGTCCTTGCACAGAAGAATACAGTTTCCAAGGAAATTTTAAAAAAAGAGAAACACTGTCCTGCTTTGGAAAATACAAGTGAAAATTAAATGAGATATTCTCTATTATTTTGGGGAAAAAAGTGTAATGTGAAAATTCTGAGATTTTTCCTGCAGATAAGCTCCCATTGAATTATCCCATGAACTGGAGATTTTCTCTCAGATGAAGTCATTAACTATAATTCTAGCACGAACTTAGGAATGGTGTTGGAGAATCAGTTCATTCCCTTGTGATCACAAAGAGCTTCTTTAGGTTTGAAGACATTTAAATAAGCACGATGTGCTTAACCATTTTCTATCATAGTTTCTTTTCATTTAATTCTCAAAATGTTCATTGTCAGAATCAGGATGGTTTTTCTTTTGTACAACTTAGGTGGAGAGGACTCCCACACAGCATACCAAGGAATGTAAACTGCTTTTGCTTTTGAAAACCAAGTTCTGTTAAAGCCAAGGTTTTCAGAAACCTGTTGGTAAACTTTTAGAAACGTACCTCAGTAAAGGCATCAATATAAAATTTTATATCATCCACATTCTTACCATTTGTCTTATTACCCAAACTCAAAATTTCCTCCATTAAACAAATATAAACTCTAATAAACTTGTCTTCTGTAAATAAGGAGCATTCCAGGTATAAAATGTCTCCAAATGCACTAGCCATCTTTTCTCCTAATCTCTTTCTGAAAATGTGTCTTTCTGAAGGAGCCTACATGGACACAGATCATGGGTGTGCTTTAGCTCAGCAGCTCCTCCTTCGTGTGCTCAGGCCGGGAGACGGTGACACCTGTCAGGCTTGTGACAGCGCCTGAGTGACTCTGCCCAAGTGGGCTGCGTGACGCGACAGCTTCCAGCATTTAAAAACTTCTGACCAATTTTAAATCTTACACGGCTTGGAAATGGCAAGGAGACAATTCTTCTATAATTGGCTTTCCCACTTATCAAATGGTGTTAGATGGGAAATGACAGCCTGAATAAGACTGTCTCGGGGGAACTACTTCAGCATGACAAACTCTGCATGTGAAAACCATCTTCCTTTCCCTATTCATTGAAAGGAATAAAATCTTAATTGGGAAATGAGGAACTCAGTGAAGAAAGAAAGGAACTCTTCTGCCTGGTTGATTTCAAGTTGTAATAAATGCCCAATAGTAAACTATCTGTATAGTAAATGTGTTGATTTTGTTGGCATATTGTAGGTGCCACCTGCATCACAAAGAACTGTATACAGCATTTTTATAAAAGACTCTGCTAAACTTATCACCAAATAAGTCTACTACCTTTCCATTAAAAAGCATTGAAAGCCTTTCAATAAGTCTATCTCAGTAAGGCAGACCACAAATTCTAAAAGCTTTGCGGAAATTCACCTCCTTGGATTTTCTCCCCGTAGTGCCAAACTAACCAGCCAAGAAAGCCAGTGATCACATGTGTAGATTCTGAGGCCAAAACCAGATGTTTGATTCTATACAAAGAAACAGATTGTTAGATCTAAGCCTAAACTGGAATGTGGTTGTGACGTGCTGAAAGGTTAAAATCCACACGAGAAGGCTCTCCCTGTTGGCTACCGTGCCGCTGCAGGGAGGGAGTCTGACAATAGAGCCCAGTGTGGCATAAGCATCACCAGGCACAGAGGTCTCCCCTGCACTCCAGCCACTGCATTTGGTACAGATGGAACCCTTACCCTTCCCACTCAGCAGCACCTGGACTTGCCCTTTCCAGCCTTCCTGGGAATTATAGCCTTTGATGCTATGAAGCTGAAACCTCAGGGATAATCCTTCTCTACTGCACTCACTATCTCCAAGAGCCCAGCACAGAGGCGCCTGCAGTCCCTGGTTCCTGGTGCCTTGGAACTGCCCAGCTGAGACAATCAACAGCAGACTCCATGCAGGAGTGGTGTTATTAACAAGTAGAGGACGATTCCACTGAATCAAAAGAGATGCCATGGACAAGCTAACCTAGATACAAACCCACAACTGACCACACTAGGATGGAAAAAGCGTGAGGAAGGCAATGCAAGAAGGAGACAAGTAGACACATACCTTTCCTCGCGGTTCTGTCCCACGCACACCCGGCCCCCGTGCCGTGGCGTGGGGTTGCTGCAGGACCGCTGCCGCACCTGGAAGCCAATGCCACACGTTGTGCTGCAGGGTGACCAGGAGGTCCAGGGGGTCCAGCCTCCATTCCTAGGGGAGAGAAGCAAAATGGTCTCTCTGTGACACTGGTTTAGAGTACAAGTCCTGTCAGGACCCAGTGCAAATGCACATGACCTTGGGTGGAACATCTGATTGAAACACCAGCTTTGGGACAGAGTAGACTGGGCCACTATTGACCTCATTTCAATTACTGAGAGTCCCCGCACCTCTCCTCTCTTCTTTGTTTTGATTTTAAAGTCAAGACAGGAAATTTGAGAATCCAATTTGATGTGTATTGTAAAGTGCTTAAAATGTGCTACATCAGACACTCTTAAAAGACTTCTGTTATGAAAATGCTAAACCACTATACAGTAATATTATTTTGCAAGAAAGCATTTAGAAATGAATCCCTAAGCCTCTAGAGTTTGCGGGTTTATTTGACTTGTATTATATCCATTATAATCTATGCAAAGTACACCTCTGGACAAAATAACCATCTAAAGCTATACACAACATTCTTTCAAATCCATTAACATCGGCAACTCTCCTGATAACACTCATTTTGATGAGGAGTTCTACCATGTTCCAGCTTAAAAGCAAACTTTGTTTAAAATGAACAGACTATTTAAATTCAGATTCTTGGGTCTTTTCTTGAGAACTGTCCAAGATTACTAAGACCACAAATAAAGAGTATAAATTCCATGAATCTATGTGTATGTTATTACAGAAATATAATAATGCAGATATATGAGTGTAAAATAAAAAGAAAATAAACACATTTTATAGTATTTATTTATACAAGAAACCACTATTGACAGCTAGAGGAAAAGTATTGTATTTTTTTCCTTAAAATGCCTGTATTCAGACTGGTTATAATTTAAATATCTTCCTTAGCAGTTTTTTCTGGCTATTAAAAACAAATTGCTGATATTTTAGAATTTAAGGTGTTAAAATATTCTATTCAGAGCAGACTCAATCCCCACAGAGATGGCCGACCACACATGGAGTGCTTTCCTCCGTCTGCTGTCACACTTGTATTCCCCTGGGTACGTGCCATTTCCACCCATAGGATTTGCATTTTACTTGAAAAAAATCAATGCATGCTAGGTCTCACTTTTACTCATGCATTCTTCTAAAGACATGAAAATCCACAACAGTGTCACTGAAGATATGGTTATAAGTAAGTTGAGTAGAAAACTTTTAAAATAATTTGAAATGAAAATACTTCTGAGAAAAGTCTTAGTATACTTCATATTTCACCATTTTATTTACCAAGACTTAGTGTTTTAAATAAAATACATAGTGATAGCTTTATGCACAGTATAATAAAGTTACTTTACAACAATTTCATCTAAATAAGAGATCCCTCCGTGTTTCTCATAAAAGTAATCTGCCAGTTTCTCATACCCTTCTATTAGAGATTATCCAAGTAATAAAAGGAATTAACTGAGGACTAAAATTATTAAATAAGGCAGAAAAACATTGCTTTCAAAATTGCTTGGAAATTCTTAATTTCTGAAAGATTTTAAAAACATAAAATTTTATTACATAGTCTACTCACAATATTCATAATATTTTTTATACAGCACTCTAAGTAAATAAAGGTATATAAGTGGTGTGTAGCAAGTGAGGGAGTAATTGAGTGTGATTATATATATATATATATACGTATATAATATATATAACTGTATGTGTTATAAGATGTTTTGTGTGTGTGTGTGTGTGTGTGTGTGTGTGTGTGTGTGTGTATTTACTGTCTGGATCTGGGTTTACATACTTTTAAATGCTTCATAGAGATAGATGAGATAGCCAGCAAAGGAAAAGTAGCATCCAGTAATCATTGACCATGAGATGCATTTCGAGAATTAAGTCAGTGTGAAGCAATTTGCCTACGCATTTAGAGCATTGCTAAAATCGGTTCAGTTCTTAGATCCTTAATTTCAAAATAATCCTTGGTTGTATTGCAAGGCTGTCTACAGAACGACCTCCTAACTACAACAAGAACTGAAGACCAGACAATAAACAAGTCATAGCAATGCACTTGCCATGTGCTTTTGTACTTAAATAATGTACGATTTATTGTTGTCTTCAAACAATGGGACTCTGCCCGCACCAGCTGAAGGCCCTGTTGCACAGAAAGCATACTGTGTACAACTCCTTTTGCTTGTGTCTTCTGTCAGACAGAGCAGCTGCATCTCTGCAGCCCTAACCTGCTCCTTTCAGCTCTGTGGAGCTCTGAGTCCAAACTGAGGACAGTTCTTGGGCGTGAGGACTCCCCTGCCTTGGGCTCTCAGAGTGGAGCATCAGTATGATTTTGCCACTCAATCAATGACTTCTCAGATCAGTGTCCTGGTGGCTTGTGCACGTTAGGCTCAGGAAAGGGAAGCAATGCTTTTTAAAATACTCTAAATTACTAACTGAGGAGGGATCTGGCAGTCCGAGCGCTATGATGCTTGTGGCCAGGACAGATGATGGAGAGATAAATCCAGCACAGTTGTTAAAACAAAACAAAACAAAACAAAACAAAACCACCTAAAAATCAAACAAGAGCACGACAGGCAGAGGCTGCAGGAAACCCCTTCTGTGGGTCATGAGGTTCACAATGTCTGTTGGTCACCCTGATTCCAGCTGAGCAGGGTCACTGATTCTGTCTGATACACTGTAGAGCACAGCAGAGCTCTCCCAGAAAAACTTGGCTTCTTCTGTCTTCCAACTAAGACGCCACATTCTGCCAGCGATGACTTCATACATACTCCAGAAAGAGATTCCCAAGTAACATGGACATTTCCCTCCAAGAAGCCAATCACTTTGCATAAATTAGCAATATTTTTCTTAATCTAATGTGGAACATATGAGCAAGTTTAGAGTTATTATCTCATTTGTAGTTTGACAGTTCCTTCCATAGAGCCTGTATTATTTTAGGGCTGTATGTCCTTGTCTATTTTTACCACTTCTGATTACAACAGGGAAGGCAGGTTCTCCTGAACCCCTGGGGACCCTGAGCCTGGCACATGGCCATGCACTGGAGTGTTCTGGAGACCCACCTGGAGCAGTTGGCGATCTCCACGCTGGGGCCCTCGCACTGCCAGCCGCCACACTGTGGGGCCGGGCTGTCACAGGAGCGGGACCGACAGAGGCAGGACCCCACAGCACTGCCATCCGTGTGTGTGCAGGGCGTCCACGGAGACCACGGGCCAAAGCGCCCATCCACAGTGAGATTCCTGGTCTAGAAAGCAGATAGAAGGAAAGGTGTCAGAAAGGGTTAAAGCTGCAGATAAAACGGGCTGAAAAATGAAAGACTGCATGCAAGGCAATCAGAACCCCCCTTACAATATTTTAAAAATTAGTAAGGGATCTGTGAAGAGCTACTTTAGAACAGTAGAGATCAGTGGTAGAGGAACGGAAGAGAACAAGGAGGGAAGATGACTAGAACTTTGCAATCAGGCATTGGCAGAATCGTCCCTAAATGTTAGAGACTCACAGACCAAGAACTGCAGAGAAAAATTATAGATGTAGAATTATGTTGCATGTTTAAATATATTTTTTAAAAATGAAACACTGGTCAAGTAGTTACTTAAACTAGGCCTGGCTCTACCATCACGTCAAGTGACATTTGATTCAAATGTGTCCTGCTGCCTGCTGAGCAGCTGGAGCGCCCCAAGGTGCTCGGCAAATCCTGCGGAACTTCTGCTACAACCGCCCTCTGAGGGTCCCTGGGCCAGTGCGGAGGGGCTGGCATGCAACTGTGACCACAGTGAAGTCCAATGAGTGTCACGGTAAGGACTTTGGGAGGTAAGGAACACTTAAAAAACTGGCAGAGTCTGGGAAGAACCAGCCTGGGCCTGTTCTCAGTCTTAAAGGATGAAGGAGGGTCGGGGGACAGCTGGCGAGGACAGAGGAGGCTGGATGGTGACCAACACGAAGAGCTGTGCAGTGTTGAGGGTCCCAGAGGCCAGGCCTTGTCACTGCAGGTGAGCAGGGCACTGGGGGAGGGCCATGTGGGCTTGAAGGAGCAGGGCGGGGCAGGTCAGTGTTGTGTCCATCTTCCCCAGTTACAGGCAAGCTGGGGGTGGACGCTCCCTGGCACTGCTTGGCACATGGTAACACGTGTTGTGTGTTCAGGGCTGTGTGTGTGCTGAGGACTGGACAGTTTCCTGCCAAATCTCACACATAGTTCTTTGTAGGGAGCTCTAGAGAGGGGACTCATGAGGACAAATCTTAGGTCACCCCATCCAAAGAGAATTTCTTTTCCAAGGGGGCAAGAAGAAGGCCTAAAGCCCAAGCCTCCATGTTTTAATATAAAGATGTAAGTATTGCTTAATAATCAGACAAAGCAAGAGAGGTGATGATGAATAAATTGCATGAATTCCTCTTCCTGTCTGCTGCCTACTGTACCCCACCTTTGACCAAAGATCGGCACTTGATGTATTCATCCACTGTGCAGAGATTCACTATATTCACCAGAAACAACTCCATGGATGACACAACTAATTTTTGAGGGGCTCCAAGTCATTTCCAAATATCGTAACTTCAGAAAAACAACACTGCTGTTTGATGTGTGAACACACCTTTCACTTTTGATCCATCCTTTCTCCGAACAGTTACACAATAGATGTGTCCATGTTCTAAACGGTTTTTTGGCCATACCTAACTGCTATGATTAGGACTCTACCCTTCCTCCTGTCTAATCAACACTAACGCTTTCTACCCACTAAGGCAGGTAAAACTGTGAACTCCGCACCACACCTGGCTACTTCTATAACAGCTGTGGCCAGAGGGAGGGAATGGAGCTGGTTTGGCAGAGACCAATCCAGAGAGGCAGTGAACAATCAAAGGTGGTTCTCCTGAGAGGGAGAGGTTTCTATTTCCTAGGTTCCATAAGCCCTGCGTGCATCCCTCTCAGACCACGAGGTACCCTGGAGAGTATGGTGACTTCTTGGTGCACCAGTCCTTGCCTGACAAGGTGGCTGAAACCACTCCCTTGGCAGATTCTTTCTTACAGCATCAAAGGCCCTGGCATTTGAGGTCTCCCACACACACCTTCCACCCACTGAACTACCTCCTCTTTCCCTATGCAAAGGACTGCTGTGTACATGAAGTGTCCACAGTTGCTTTCTGCATTTAACCAGGCAGATACTACCATACACTTTGTGTTCTTACATCCAAATGCCTATGTGTATTTAAACACCACTGTCATTGTTATCACTGGAAAAGGATGAGATTTTTCTGTCCAAAGAATCAGCAATAGTGATCAAAGAGCATGTTCATATAACGCTTACACAAAACAAAGTCATGCTATTTTGACTACTCCACTGGTCATTGTGGTCATTCCTGGAACTTGCTGTCTGTCCAAAACAGGGAAGGGTGCGCTAGGGAACCCTTGAGAGTCCTGTGCACTGCTGTACCTGCAGGGTGCTCAGTAGGATCAGGAAGGGCCCTGGTCCCAGCACACACACCTGCCCAAACAGGAAGATTCCTCCGGGGGAAGAGGAGTGTTAAGAGCTTCCTACCTTTCAGGAAAAAATGGCACTTGAATACTTGGCAAGCTCCAGGCCTAAGGACCTTTTAGAAGGTGAAATGTAGACCAGGCTGACATGGGCTGAATTCTAGTTGGATTTCACCCTGTGCCTCCATCACAGCATGGAAACGATGCTCCAGTTCACACAAGACCAGGATCTGGATGATGAGAATCTCAGCTCTCAATCACTACAGAGCCGCAGCCTTGCCCATGCCCATCTACCTCTGGCTTGAAGGTGTCTTTCTGGGAGGGGAAGTGGGGACAAGAATTCTTGCTGGGGCTAAAAAGACAAAAGGTGTTTCTACTGGTGCCAGGAGGTTGAACCTTCTAGAACCTTCAATGACACGAACGGCCCACTGTGTCATGGGTGCCATGGGTTCGCCACCACTGGTTTAGGTTATTTTCACATGGAAAACACTTCAGGAGTTTTCAAAATTACTGACAGGTCTGTCTCCTGGGCTGGGTCTGCACAGGAACATGAATATTTCCTACAGATCTCTCTGTTGCTGAGTGGATCATCTGTGCAAAGAACGGAGGTTGTGAGGAACCCTGAAACTCAGCGTGCTAGAGAGGAAACACCAAGCTCTCGAAGCCTGGAGGAAACGCAACAAGACAGTGATGAACAAAAGGAGACAGGCAAGGAGACCACCCAAAGCTCTGGGCCATAGTCTCTTCTGTTGGAAGTAATCTGAAGACTTCAGGTTTTATAATCCACAAAGCCTGTGCAGGGACGCCGGTCAGAGTGGACTGGGGAAGTGCAGATCGGAAGGGGGTTGTGCTCAGTATAGAATTTTCCCTCCCCATTCCAGGGTAGAGTAGGAATCTATGCCCCTTGCACGGGATATGCCAAAGACCAGGGATGACTCCCAAATGATCTTAGCCAGTCACAGCACCCTCCTCTTAGGGCCATGCTGGGTTTAGGGGTGGAAATGTGACCCACTTCTGGCTAACAAAATGCAAGCGGGGACTGCAAGAGGATTCCAGACACTTCTTTCCTTGGATAAGAGAAAATTCCTCTTCCCCTGTTATTCTTCAGGTTCGGGTTCTGGGATGTGAAGATGTAACATTTGACACCTGTTGCATTTTGTGAATCCAGGGAATCAGGGACCCCCTCACTTAGTGCCCCTCTCAATGGCACAGCAGAATCAGCCCTGAAAACATCATCTTCAAACGCATCTCAGTATGACAATAGTCCCTTCTAAGGTCCTGAGCACCAAGAATTCAATCCTTATAGGTACACTAGTACTGTGTTAACTGAAAAGCAAGCTAAGATAGAATGCAACTTTATTACTTTCCAAAGATTACACCACTAGCATTGGGAAAGATGTAATTTGAAAAGCCAGTCTGTCTGTTTTTCTTTACTGTTCAGGGTTTTTCAATCTTGGTGCTATTGCTATTTGGCAGGGATAATTCTTTGCTGTGGGAATCACCGTGCACGTTATAGGATGTTTAGTGACATCCATGTCACTGCCCACTAGATGCCAGCAGCACACAACTCCCAGTCTAGACAACCCAAAACATCTCCAGACACTGCTAAATGTCCCTGGGGGCAATAATATGCCATCACCCTCCTCTGCATTGGAATTCTTTGCTTTTTCCCTTGGTGTGATCTGAGATAAGGGGGTTTTAGATAAAGAGATGTTATCAAAATTCCCTTGTCAGTTATATGCATGGGAAAATGATGAGCTAATAAGAATGACACACAGAAAGAGGAAGGAAGAACTTGGAATAAGTGATAGCGATGATGAAGAGGAATGAGGCAGATAAAATAGATCAGGAATAGTCATATAATACCGAAGAGAAAGAGCTGCATTGGCACATGACTAATGGAAGCACAAAGTGACTGTGATACTGCAAACAGGAACGTGGCTTTAGCTCCGGCCAGGGTTCGGGCAGCTGCAGTCTTTGTAGGGCTGCATCTTCAACCCAGCATGGTAGCTGGTTTCATTCTATCTAGGGGCAAAATGAACATGCAGTCCTCAGAGAAGCCTGAATTTACGGGAAAGTGCTCTGGACTTCATTTAGCCGTGTGTTTGTTTTGACCCTAAATATGTTAGTCTGAGACTTTGCCTAGAAACAAGACTATGAATTATAGAGTAAGTTCTGTGGCTTTACTTCCCTGTATGAACAGGTATTTTCTTCACTTTCCTTAAGCAGACATCAGAAATAAAGTTCTATGGGCTGGCATTGTAGGGTAGTGGTAGAGTGCTTACGTAGCATGCATGAGGCCTTAGGTTCAATACCCAGCACTAAGGGAAAATGAAGAGGAAATAAGGAAATTTAGAATAAATTTCCTACATTTGCACTTTCTTCCAGGTTTCTGCCAAGTGACCATCTGTTTGGGGTATGTGCTTTACAGTATTAAATACTAATACACAGCGAAAAATTTTATCAGTGCCACATATGCCACTGTAGTGTATGCCAAGCACCGTTATTCATGCATATTAACTTCTTGAGTTTTTATTAAATCCAAGTAAATACATTTCATTTTCCAGATGTGAGACCTAAGTCCAGATGGGATATGCAATTTTCTTTAAGTCATTTGGTTGTAAAAGACCCAAGAATCAGCTCAAACATGGAGAGTTCAGAACTTGTGATCTCAGTTAGGTCATTGTGATTCTTTAGGTCCTTCTATCTGAGAATCTCAAGAAGTCAGACTCATATAATTTAACCCTAGTTGTGTAACAGCTAATTTCTCTCCACCTGGGAGTAATGACTAACTTCTCAGTGCTACCTAAGGGAGATCCAATTTTTGTTAAGAAGCATAATTCACAATCCTATGTTTGATTTAGTCCTATTCAGGTAGCTGTCAACTGACCAAAGCTGTAGATACACTGGTGAGTACAAAAGCCCCTAGAACACATCTGTATCTTCTTACTGTACTCTAAGAATTATTCTCTTATGAATAAATTGAAATCTTGTATTTGGACTTTCTTTTCAGAATTAACAGAAACCTATTTCCAAGTTTCTTGTACCTCCTGCCAGAGATTGCTACAAAACAGAACATCGGATGTGTTCCTCAGAAAGCCTTTTTTTTTTATGCTGTATTCATTTAATGTCATTCCAAATCCTAGCTCTACAAATGAGCTGCAAAGAAAGATAGCAGCTCTAAGAACTCAGCTGGAGTACTCTCTGGCCTCCGATGGGACTGGTAAATGGGAGCAAACTTATTTAATGCTTCTGAGCCCCAGAACTTTCACCAATAGAATGGAGGCAGTAATGACCATCCTCGAGGCTCACCACGAACACCCAATGAGCTAACTCCTGGGAAGCTGCCTAATGTGACACTGGAGCACAGTGGTTGAGGAAAATTTCTTCTTGGTTCCCCTTACTTTCTAGATAGTCAATTTCATCATGAAATGCAGAAATATTGTCTTTTCAGCTCTCTGAGCATAATGTGCAGGGTGAGAAACTGGGCCAACCAGCCAGTTATCAGCCACTGCTTTGGGGGATACTGGGAACTGAGAGAGTAGCATTATCCTGCAGAGGAGAGCAAGTCAGACATACTGGATTTCACTCCTGGCTTCTTTCCCAGTGAAGTTCTAGAGCTTCCAGGAAACCCCCTTAGATTCCAGTCTATGATGTTGCCATATAAATGAGGGCTTTGAGTTTGATCACTGACAAATTCTCCTTTTACCTAAAGATGCTCATTATACAGAGGTCTGAGACAACTCCTGATATTGAGAGACTTGAAGTATTTATTTGGTCTAGGCATTTTGTTCACTATTGTAGGATGTACTTTGGATAAGGGACGCATCATATGGTATGGTAGACCAGTAATCCTATGCCTCTACAGGATTTGGATGGCATTCATGCATAAATAAAACCCAAATAGATTCTTAAGACTGCACCACACTTGTTAAATAGTGTTCACATTACGAGTTATGGAGGACACATATATTACTCTCATTGGTCTACATATGCCAATTTAGATCTTGCTCACGCATTTCAAATCCTTGAAACTGAGAGCAATGTTTTCAACTACTATTTCATAAGCAAATAAAATGTTCTTCAATATGACAGTGAACTACTGTCCTGGGCCCTGGACTATAGTAACTTATTAATACTTTAAACAGGGTTCTCCTCATGTAAAACATGATATAAATAATATTTTAAAATATTCCTACTGGAAAATAATCTTTACATATCCAGGAAGTTTTCTTGGGGAAATCTCCTCTCCAACTTGGAATTCTCAGGAAAGCATAAAATCTAAAGCACAGGTATGGATAGAACATGTGTCCTCTAAACTTCAAGATTAACATGGAAGTAAATTACATTTTAAAATGATTTTTAAAAATATCTAAGTTAAGACTCTTCTACATTAGTGCCAGCAATTTTCAGCTAGCTCATCTAAGAGATTTTTACAAAAAGTTGTATAACAAAATAGTAGCAATTTTATTACTATTACTACCACTAGTATTATTATTAGTAATAACTGCAACAATATTTTATTTCCCTTTTATGACAGTAATTTTAATAATTCTAATTTTCTAGATGGGAGTCCATATAAATCAGAAAAGTATGTGGTTTCTTTCTTTGTTTTGCCCTGAATGGCATAGTCCAATATTTGCTATTCATGTCTTCACACAGTCTTACCTGATGAATACATATTTTGAATTTAGCCAGATCCACTGGGTGAGAAGACAGGGGCAGGGCTCTATGTAATGAAATCACCTTCTATCAAAGGAAACAGACTTCGTTACGAGTGCCAGACACAGAGCCAGGAGCCACCTCTCAGCTCTGTTTGTAAAGCACCAGGGCGAATCCATGCTGCTTCTGACTTTAATAGAAGCTGCCTTCTTTTCATTCGGAACAACTCTCTGGTCACTTCCAAACATTAGATCCCCCGTTTTTGTTTTTGACTATAGAAAGACACAAAACATGGTTCTATCTTTCGCCAGGTGGATGAGTGTAAATTTACCTTTAGGTTATTAGCATATCTCAGCTATTCCCTCAAACAACCCTGGGTGCCTGGGATCAATGATCTTATGTCTTAGGAACTGATCTTTTACCACTAAAAGTGTAAGTCTGTCCACAGGAAGATACGCTCATTCTTCCAAAGGTCCTGTCTATTTGGAGCCATGTTTAGATCTTACATATTGTGCTTTATTTTCTGTAAAGGGATGACTTTGCACTCTGAAAGTGCTCGCACACAGGAAATGAATTAGCATGCACACCAGAAGTTTCCTAGCTATATCCAAAAGACACAGCAGAAGAGTTTCCTTCTAGAAGCAAAGACCTGGAGTTGCACATCAAAGAGTCTCACAGTCAGTGCATTTGGAGGCCTTCAGAGCCTGGAAATGTGGGTGCTTACACACACAGACACACACACACACACATACACACACACACAGGTCCCCTCTGCAGGAAGGAAGACCTCTGCCACCGGTGCCTGGCTCTGCGAGAGGACCCTGCCCTTGCCAGCTCCTGCCTTCCTCTCCTCAGTCTGCCTGCTTTCCCACCTTCTGGTTCAAGGAGAAGCTTCATGAGCACATAGTTTAGATCAAGGAAAGGGCAGGTTCCTCAAGAGGAAACGCAGCTCAAATGTCTTAGGCAATTCTAAAGTACTAGGGAAAAGCAAGGGGATGTGTGGCTTCTCTTCCCACTCATCCTGCTGAGCTATGTCCAGACTGACCAGCGGAGATTGCCGCTATGTGCTGGCGAAGGGACTTTGGAACCTTTCCAATACATGTAATGTAATGGCTGCTGTTCGTGTGCTACAAGGACAGATGGAAGAACTTGAGATCACTGGGTGAGGAGTTCTAAAGGCAGACAAAAACTGTCTCCTACAAATGAGGACTCAAATAAATAGATAAAGGAAAGTGTAGAATCTGCTTTGCTTGGGTTTAAAGCCTGGCTCTAAGCTCAGATGAGTTTCTCCTCACTACTCTGAGTTCACCGTGGGAATGCACATCAGACTGTTTCGCCAAAGCCTGCCTGTGATACCCAGCAGAGTCTGTGGGTCTGCCCCACATAGGGTCAAACTAATATCCTTTCGTTTACCCTTTCAAGTCTTTCTTCATGTCAGCTTCTGGAGTTACAGCACCCAAGGGAAATGTATGGGTGTGGAAGTTCCCATTTTATTAGTGCTACAAGGGCCAAAGAGTTCACACTAACTCTGCAGAGAAAAAATTCCAAGGATCAGTCAGAGGCATTATATTCCAAGATCAGACCGGCAGTGGTTTTCTTTTAAGACAGTTTGAGCAGGCACAGGGTGTGTGACAGCACCCTGGGTGGCCCTTGGACAAGCCAAACCTTAACAGTTTCGAAAAGGCAACGTGGATTTCAAAGGCTTTTGGGGAACAGGGGTGGGGTGCGGCAGTGGTGTGGTCAGGAGGACCTGACTCTTGCGAGTGGTATTTCCAGAACCTGGACAGGACAGGGCGTACCGGGCAGGCGGAGAGGCTCTGTTCCCACTGCGTCATGCTGAGGCTCTCCTCCAGGCTGGTGCACTTGTTCATCACGACGTCCCAGCCACAGTAAGGGTCCTGGGCCCCAATGCAGGTGCTGGAAACACATGACAAAGGGTCAAGAAAGGCAGCGTGAACTATCCAGTGACATGCACGCCAGGGCCAGCCTGGCCCCCGTGCCACAGTTCTGATCACCAGCGATGTCCATTTAATTCTCTGCACATGCCAGTGTCTGGTTAATGGTCAGCTGCTTGGTTTTTTGGTTGAATTATCTATATTGTACTTAACATATAGGACAGATGACCAGGGACATATAGGACAGATGACCAGGAACACTTAGGTGACATGAATGGAACTAAAACCAATTTTGCAAAGCTCAAAAATGATAACATAGTTATCAACACCATCACCCCCATCACAACCATGATCTTCTCATCTCCTTAGGAACAGGTAACACTTGTTGAATAAAATTTGTTGAACTTTTGCAGATAAAACTAACTCCAATATTATCTAGACACATAACTGTGATAGGCAGATATTAGTATTTTTACTTCATTTTCCATTTCAGCAGCACCATCATAACAACACTTTATTGGTGAGATAACCAAGGCCCAGAAAATTTGAAAAGGTGCCCCAAAGACAAGAAAGTACATCTAATATGTAGTTGGTTTTAATTAACTAGAATAGGGACACCTTGCTTTTGAGTACCATAGCTTTAAAATGTATTAACATTTTAATTTAATAGTAGATTCATGCAGCTACCCCTTGAGTATTATATGGGAGCTTGTACACAGTGATCATTTTATATATAAGACGGACATTGCTACATAAAGATGTTGGTCCCTACATCACAAATAGAGCTGTAGAGGGGGAAAGGGAGAAGGCAGAGATCACACAGACAGAGCCCAAAATACACAGGAGACATCACAGACAAAGAGGGCAGGGAACATCTGGAAACTCTCTGAAGGGGCCAGCACATCAGACCGTGGGAAACAGACATGAGAACCTGGAGGCCAGGCCCCGGAGGAGGTGCCGACGGCCTCTCCTTAGAGGTGGGATGCCAATCATAGGAGGGGAAACAACACAGAGCTACCAGCTCGCCAGGAGGAAGACGAGACTCACTGCTAACTGCCCCACTGCGTGGGAAGGTAGCATAAATAACTAGTTAATATTGATATAAAAGTCACAGTGAACACATTAATAGGTTAACCACATATAAAGCACTGTTCTAGGAACTCAACCTGTATCAGGTCATTTAGACCCCCTAACAAACTTATAAAGGCAGCACTTCAGTTAAATACTATATTTATTCTTATTTTAAGAAGAAACTGCAGTAGGGATCTATATCACTCTTATACATCTAAGGGAGATAGAGAGGGAAGGGAGTGGTTTAAGCCTATCATTTATTAAATTATTATATTACTACTATTTATTAGCTACCTAATGGAATTAAAACAGAAATGGTTAAAAGAAAAAAGGTTTTCCAGTAGTAGAGCTCAGATAGCGTGAAAAGGCATATTAGGCAACATAATTCCACTAGAATCTCAGAACTCTGATACGCGTCCATTTTTTTTCTGGTCGAATTTCAAACAAGACTGTTATAGTAGTAGATACTATTCTTGCTGACCTGAATATTCTGCAGCTTTTTCTCTATACACATATAAAATTGCATGTCTCTAATATGCAAATATCTACATACACAATGTATAACTTTTCAATTATTATTGATAGGTGATTTTATGACATACCATAGATAATATATCACTACACATAATGTGCACAAGTGTGCTTTTATATATGGCATTACGTTCTGCTGTTTACACCTAGTTATGTATCAGCACACTATTATAATCAATAAAAATGGTTCTTCCTTATCCCTCTCATTAGTTACAGAGTCTCCATTTTCTGGACAAAACAATGCTTATTTAAATTTCTCCTTTTTGGCCACAGGATCGTCGGCCCTGCCCCCCTCCTCACTCCAGGATCCAAGGGCCACCGGGACAGTCAGCCCAGTACCCCACCTCGCTCCTCGGACTTAGGGGCTGGCAGGTTCACTGGCCTCGTCCCCCTTTTCACTCCACAGACTAGGGGCCTCTGGAAGGAATCATCAGCTGCCCCCATCACCCCATGGACCTAGGGGACCAGCGGGATCACTGGTTTCCCCTTCTCCTTGCCCCATGACCTTGGAGACCAGCGTGATTGTTGGTCACCCTCCCCCCACCCAAAAGACCACATCAACCCATGGACAATCAGCGACCCCTTCCATCACCTACAGAACCTTGCAGGGCTGGTGGGAGCCTCAGTAACCCTTCACCCACACAGAGGACCTCAGTAGGCTTGGGACAGTATGGTGAGTTTCCCCTTCAAATAGAGGACCTCAGTGGGTAAACGGGAGCAGCAGTAAACTCCCCCTTCCCCCAGTTATAGATCCTTAGCGAGTCTGGCAAGAGTGTGGGTGAGTCCTTCCATACAGAGAACACCAGGTGGGTTGAGGAGAGTGCCAACAAGGCCTCCTCCAATATGGAGGAAATCAAAAGGGCCCATGGGACACCCAGTGACATAGTAGGGTCCCAGCTGAGGTGCACACTATAGCCAGGTAGATCTGGTGGCCTGGATCAGCCTGAAGCCGTAGTAACAACAGGAACTAAGAGGTGACTTGCATCAATACTCCTAGGCTAGTCATCAACTTAGGAAGAATACAGGACTCACCCAATGGGCCCTGCAGAAAGAACTCAGGTGACTGGGCCCTCCCCTTCATTGTGGGACCCAGCAATTGGACAAACATCAACTACACAGTAGGAACTTAAGACATACATGATGGACAGTTGAGATTAGTGGGACTGAAAAGACCAAAATACTAACCCAAGAGGTGAAAATGACAAAACGAAAAAGCAAAATGCAATCTCAAACGTCCAGTTCATCAGGAACAAGTACTGGAGACATTGAAATAAAGGACATTAGTAGTCACACACCTGAAATTTCTGAAAAGATAGCAAGTGAAATAAAGAAAGAAATCCATGAGGCTATGGAGGAAATCAGATTAGAAATAGTCTCTAACGTAAAGAAAGAAACGACAACCTTAATAAAGGAGTTGCTCGCATAGCTAGAGAAGACATAGAAAAAAAAGTACAGGAGCATGGGAAAATGATGGAAACCTTGAGTGAACAATATAGAAAAGAAGTAGGATGCATGAAACAAAATCAAAGAGATATCCAGGGAATAAAAAATTCTATCGAAAGCAGGCGAAACCATTTGAATGAAGCTGAGGATAGAATTTCAGACATTGAGGACAGGATCACAGCTAGTGATTATGAAAGGAAAGAACTTCAAAAAATAACAAGACAGCATGAGATGACAATTTAACAGCTTCAAGATGATGCAAAGAAGAACAGTGTAAGATTAATAGGTATCAATGAAGATACAGGAGTCAATGCAAACGACATTGATAAACTATTCACAGAAGTAATAGCAGAAAATTGCCCAAACATGGGAAAAGAATCAAATATGCAGATAAGTGAGGCATATAGAAAGCGAAGCAGTAATAACCAAAATAAATCTATACCCAGACATATAATAAAGATCCCAGAAATCCAGCATAAAAACAGAATACTAAAAGTTGTTAGAGAAAAGACACAACTCACCTATCAGGGAAAGCCTATTAGAATCACGGCAGACCTCTCAACACAAACCCTCAAGATGAGCTTGGAGCAAAGTGTTTGAAGCCCTGAAAGAAAACAACTTTCAACCCAGACTGATGTACCCTTCAAAACTTTCTTTGAAAATTAGTCGAGGAATAAATAAGACACTTTCATGACAAAGAACAACTGAAGAAATTCATGTCCACCAAATCAGCCCTAGAAAGAGTACTGAAAGACATACTAGATAGAGATAAAAATGATCACAATTTCCAGAACAGTAACAGAAAGAAACCACCAGACAGGGCAAGCAGTTAAACAAGGGGGAAAAGCAGGAAACCAACAATATGAAAATAACATGACAAAGTTGAGTCATCAATGTAAATGGCCTCAATTCACCAATTAAAAGAAATAGGCTAACAGAATGGAACAAGAAACAGGATCCAACAATATGCTGTATACAGGAAACACATCTGAATCAAAGGGAAACTCACAGACTAAAAGTCAAATGATGGAAAACAATATTCCATGCAATAGGAACCCCCCAAAAAAGCAGGGGTAGCTGTTCTGTTTTCAGACAATGTGAACTTCAGACCAAAAATGATCAAAAGAGATAAAGAAGGTCACTACATACTTGTTAGGTGAATAATTCAAGAGGAAGAGCTAACATTCATAAATATGTATCACCAAATACAGAAGCACCCAACTATATAACAGAAATACTAATAGACATGAAAAACCAAATATGCAACAACACAATTGTAATAGGGGATCTTAATACTTCATTGTCAGAAAGAGATAGATCAACTAGACAAAAATTTGGCAAAGAAATAACAGAACTGAATCAAACCTGTGAACAAATGGACTTAGTAGATGTTCATAGTGTTCCACCCAACCACATCAGAATATACATTCTTCTCAGCTGCAAATGGGACATTCTCTAAAATAGACCATATATTAGCCCATATTACATTCTTAAGTAAATGCAATGGGACTGAAATTATCCCACGTGTATTATCTGACCATAGTAGAAACTGGAAATTAATGACAAAAGAAACTGTAAAACCTACATAAACACATGGAAATTCAATAACTTCTTGGACAACCAGTGGGTTATAGATAAAATTAAAGAAGAAATTAAACAAAACCTACAATTCAATGAAAATTCAGATACAACATACCAAAACCTGTTGGATACAATGAAAGCAGTCCTAAGAGGGAAATATATAGCAATGAATTGTCACATCAGGAAAGCAGAACAAGCACAAATAAACAACCTAATGCTACACCTCAAGCTGCTAGAAAAAGAAGAGCAAGTCAAACCCAAAGCTCATAGAAGAAAGGAAATTATAAAGATCAGAGCAGAAATCAATGCAATTGAGACTAAGTAAACAATTCAAAAATTAATGTACCAAACAGCTGGTTCAGAGAGAATAAACAAAATTGATAAACCACTAATCAACGTAATCAAGGAAAAGAAAGAAAAAAAAACTCTAATGCAATAAGGAATGAAAAGGGAGAAATTACTACAAATCCCATGGAAATTCAGAAGATCATGAATACCTCCTTTAAAATCTTTACTCACATAGGTTGGAAAACACAGAGGAAAGGACAGAGTTCTAGAAATATATGAATTACCAAAGTTGAACCAAGAAGATATAACAATATCAGCTATTGAAATTGAAAATGTGATTAAAAACTTACCAATATAATAGGGAGCTTTTGACAAAGCAGAAAGAGAAGAGAGGTGACAAAGAATGACCTGTCATGTAGGAAAGACAAGCTAAACACACGTGCTGTCAGTGTAAGTGAGACATATACATAGAACATGTAGTTTTCATGTGTGAAGATTGCCTTGAATGTGACAGTGGAAGCAAAGATTTTTTCTAGGATAGACTTTTATGTTTATATTGTAGTTCATGTAGGTTTTTATTTTTGATGTTAACGCTTAGGTTTTTTAAGCAGGTATACAGTTCATGTGAAATGTTGACATTTATTCTAAAAGTGCAATGCATATTAAGAATTTAATACTTTATTTTATTGATATTTTATGTTTCTGTTAACTACACATTGTATACTATAATAAGAACTTCCTGATAAAACAGCAAGACCAGTGAGATGTCAAGTATGTCCTACAAAAACGTCAGGAAAGCAAAACACATGTGCTGTCAGTGTAAGTGATACATATGTGTTAAACATGAAGACTGCCTTAGGTGCAATAACTGAAGTAAAGATCTTTTTTTGTAGAGTGCTACTGCTATTTTCATTTTAGTTCCTATAAGGATTTATTTCTATGTTTCTTTTTTTTCAGACTTTGTACATGAAAACCTAGTCAATATTGAAAATTTTGCTGTTTTACTATAAACAATAAATATTAAGAATGCAATAGTTTATTTTTGTGATATTTTTTCTTGTTAAACACTCATTGTTTGATACAATACAACTCAAATTAAAATCAATAATTCATCAGTAGAAATATTCTAAAAAATAAAATTAGGTTTGACATACCCATGTTTATGAGATTTTATAACAAAAATGTGTTATGCTCTTAAGACAAAAGTTGTTAATGTATGAGTTGTTCTTTCTAAACTAAAACCTTAGCACTCAGGTCTAATTGCAGTGTTGGCATTTAGTGTTAAATAATGGCATTTGGGGTCGCATTGGAGCACTCATCTCTAAAAGCTCAGCTATCACTGGGCTAGAGAATTCTCCATGAGGGTCAAATTTGCATCTGTGGATGTTTTTCTGCTGGAAAATATCCAGGCAAAGACACAACTGAATGGAAAGGGGACTCAGGTGCGTTTCCAAACGTGACCACACCTGAGTGTGACCGTGAGGTTGGACCTCAGACTGTCCTGCTACTGACACATCAGGTAGCTGTCCTCAGGTGACACCAGCGAGTGATTCCTTCCAGACAGACTGGCCATGTGCCACACCCTGGGGATTGCTCCGTGTATGGTGCTATTTTCACAGGATATGCCACTGTGAAATTACTTAGAGAATCATTCCAAAAGTCTGAATTCCCTTTTATGTTTCTGATTAAAGTAACATGACCACTAGGAAAAATTAAAATCCCCAAACGGGAACATTCCAGACTTCCCCTTTGCCCTGGGCCTCCCCCTACATGGCCCCGGAGACCTGAAACAAAGCCACTGTGTTAGAGGAAATGACTTTAAGCTGTTTTAAATGAA
This sequence comes from Dasyprocta punctata, assembly GCA_004363535.1. NCBI lineage: Eukaryota > Metazoa > Chordata > Mammalia > Rodentia > Dasyproctidae > Dasyprocta > Dasyprocta punctata. Next base: position 80,303 of record RJWM01001856.1, on the reverse strand, counting down.
AATCTGCCTGTAATAACAGCTCCTTTTCCCTATAATACTGATGGCACTGCATGGCCTTAACATTCCACTTACCCTTTAAATATTACAATTTCTATCCAAACACAAATACCTCTTCCATAAAAATCCTGTGTATATACGAATATAATTTGCTCATATAAAATATCTCCCATCCGGGGCAAAGTTCTGATGAGCTCTGCCTTTAATGTAAAGTATACTTTAAGAAAAGCCAGTCATCACAAGGTATTATTTTTGGAAGGTGAGCCTTTTAAATTGGCCATATGAAAAACCATGAGCTTCTGATGAATGTGACCATCATGAATGTGGCCTTTCTTTAACCCACTTTGAAAAGGTCTTTCCTTATGTGAGGAATATTTTTAATAAAAATTTTACCTTGAATCAATCATTCCTCATTCTACACATAGATCATAGCATCATAAGTACCATATAAAGTCAGCCAATTATAATTTGGCAATAGTCAATAAAAATTCTCCTTAATTTGTTAAGAACTTCATTTCCCATTTAATGTCTGTCTTTCCCTAATATTTAAAAGTTTCTGACTTCAGGGAGTGATAATGGTCAGAATTCACAGGTTTAATGTTGAAAAGACATTTACTGAGAGTATGACTTAGAGTGAAATATATTTAGGGGCAGGCCTTAAATTCTAGAAGGTTACTATTTTTAAAAGTAATCTGAATTTATTTTTAACTGATACATAAAGACATGAAAATTGTACATACTAAGGGAGTAATGTGATGTTTGGGTATGTGTAATGGCTAAGTCAGGTTAAATATAACTGTTTCCTCCAACATTTATCATTTGTTTACAGTAAAAAAATTTAAATTCCTTGCTTCTATCTTTTTTTGAAGACTGAACCCAGGACCTTCATACCGAGCTATACCTCCAGCCCTTTAAAAATAGGTATTTTGAGACAGGATCTCGCTAAGTTACCCAAGGTGGCTTAAACTCATGATTCTCCCAATTTAGCCACCTACATAGTCAGGATTATGGGGTGCACATCACCATACACAGCCCTTCCAGCTGTTCATACACTGCATTAGTTGTATCTAGCACACCAGAACTGCTTGCTCCTACCTAGCTGTAATTTAGTACTATCTAACTAACTTAGTGCCCAATGTTTAAGTGCTCCCTCCCCTTCTTCCTCTCTACTCGCCACTCCTCTGGTGACCTCCATTGTACTCTCAAACTCTATGATTTCAACATTCTAAATTCTATAGTAAGTCAGATCTCGTGGTTTTCATCATTCTGTGTCTGGCTTATTTCATTTAACATCGTGGTTTCCAGTTCCATTCATGTTCCCACAACGTGGGAATGACAGAGTTCATTCTTCACTGTTGCACATTTTTTAATCCATTCATCAGTTGATAGGCACAGGTAGTTTCTGCTCCTCGGCTACAGTGAATAGTGCTACAGGCAGCACAGGAGTGCAGGTGTCTCTTGGACGTGTTCTTTGGATTCACATTCTTTGAATACACAACCCAGCAGTGAAACAGGCATGTTATACAGTATTTCTGTGTTTAATTTCTGAGCGCTTTTTACAATGGATGTACTAATTGCATCCCCACTGCCAGTGTCAAAGGATTCTCTTCAGTTATGTTGGTAGTAGCCATTCTTATTGGGGTGGGGTGCCATCTCACTGTGGTTTTGATTTGGATTTCCCTGATCATTAGAGATGTTTATTATCTTTTCATATACCTGTTGGCCATTTGTAAGTCTGATTTTGAGAAATACCTAGTTAGATCTACTGCCCATTTTAAAATCAGGTTATTTGGAGGATTTTTCCTATTGAGGTTGAGAAGTTCCTTAGATAAAACATCTATCTTCCTTCTAACATGACAATGACCTTAACAGATATCTAAGTTCTTCCTGTACATTTTAAAATTAGAAGTTATGTTGCCTGTTAGTTTCAAACACATATATGGAAATTTAGGATGTAACCCTGAGTATTGTGTCTGTACTTATGAGATAACTTAAGTAGCAATCCATTTATCTGCCTTTTTAATGTCATGCTGTCTCTGTATCCCTTTACTTATGATATTAAGAATTTCAGCCATATTGATGGAAGATATGCAATAATTACAGGACTCTATAAGGTTTCAATTGCTCACTCACTCACCATGTACATATGAGTGCCTGATTGAATCAGGTGCAGAAAACGCTGGTTGTGCTATGGCAAACAAAATAGTGACTGTGCTTGAAGAACCTGGCAGTCAGTAATGAAATGAATGTTAAACAATTATACTCAAAGATACCAACTTCTGGTCACAAAAGACAACCACAAAGGGTCTTTGAAGTCTGGAGCATCTCCCCACTTAGATGGACAGAGTTGGGAAAGGCAGTACCTAGGGAGTGACTTTTAAACTGGCATCAAGGAAAGAAACAGACAAAGTCTTCTTGATAGCTATTAGCAGAACCAGGACACTCTAGCAGAGGTCAGCACGGGAAGGTACTTGAGTGAGGGAGATCTTGGGGAATCTGGAGAACTGAATAGGAGAGGCCATGCTTTGGAGCTTGAGGAGGAAAACAGATCTCCAGCCCTATTAAAGACTTGGGTTTTCTTGTAAGTGCTGCATACTGAGAAGTGTATCCCAAATACTGGGCAGAAAACACATTTAAAATAATGCAGTATTTTTTACAAGCATTATGGTGGCAATCAATGTATTTGTTTTGGAATAATCCTTTTCCTAATTCCTAAGAAGATCTGAGCTTCTTTTCCTAAGCACCATTGTTAGTATACATTTCTGAATCTACTTTTTTTTTGTGATGAACCACAGCCTGTTACTAGGAATGAGATAAAGAAATCTCCAGGTAGGCAATAACATCCCTGAGAAACATGTTCAAAGACATCAATAAATCCTTCAAGGGATAAATCTAATTGGAACATACATTTTCTCAGGTTTTCTACTCTGCAAAACTGGGATAATATCTATCTCCCACCGCTATTTTGAGGGTCATTTATTATGCAGCTAAAAATAATGTGTTTTGGGGAGGCTAAGGATAGATGCAGATATTTCAATTATCCCTTATACATAATCATTAGTTATTATAGTCTATGAATTTCTAGGGTGCTTAAAAACAACTGAGAGTAAGTTTACTAAATCCACGAATAAAGCAAAGTGAGACACCGCAGTGAATTTCATTAAGTTATGTGAAGTATTTAAATTACATATTTGGATCAATTAATAATGATTTTTGACTACTTGCATGTGGAAGGCAAAATGTCATGGGCTGAAGACACAAAGAAGAACATAAATAACTTGAAGTCCCGCAAGCGAAAAAGCACACGTGTGCATGTCAGTTAACTCCACCATCACAGGGGCCAACTCTGCAGTGAGAGGCCGAGACACTGGGGTTCTCGCGGCCAGAGGAGAGAAGAGTGGGCCAGGGGAGCTGCCAAGAAGGGGTGCTGTTAGGCTGGCTTTGAATGCAGGCTGGAGATCCGCTGAGTGAGAAAAGTGTTGCTGGCCATGGCGGCTCTATGAGGGATGGCGTGGGGTCACATGCACATGGCATGATTAGGATGTAACCAGAGTGCCTTGGCCAGCCTGTGGTTTCCTTAGGGTTTAAAAGAAGTGTAACAGTATTAACAAAATGCTGGGATTTTGCTTAAACAATGAAATTTGGCTGTGGTGCACAGGACGCATCAGTGAAGGAACTCAGAATTTAATTTATAATTCACAACACCCAAGGTCCAACTATGATTATAACAGTATTCTTAAATTAGGATGCACTCCAAATAAATAAATGTATAATTACTAGTAAAAATGTCTCCATTCATCATACATATATTGCTAATACATGCCATGATAATTCAAAGTATTTTCTATGATTCATAATGAATTTAGTGAACTAAATAAATATCGATTAATGACTGTGATGGTTAATTGATTGGGCTGAGAAACATCCAGGAAATTTAGAAAGTCCACTTCTGTACTCCTGCCTGTTGGGTATGTGGGGCAGTAAATGGAAAGTGAAGACCAGCTCTGAAAGTGGGGAGTCTCGTCCAACAATCCAGAGGCCTGGATGGACAAAGCTGAGGGAAGAAAGCCACTAGTATAGGCCCTTTTGTTCCTCTCTCTCTCTCTCTCTCTCTCTCTCTCTCTCTCTCTTCCACACACCTTCCTGGTCGCCATGAGGCGAGCAGATTTTCTGCACCACACCCTTCTGCCGTGATGCTTCTGTCTCACCTCGGGCATAAAAGCCATGGAGCCAACAAACGACTGACTGAAATCCTTATGTGAGTTATTTTGTCACAGATTTTTTCATACCGAATGCTAAATTTAAACAATTGATATGTCAACAATATAACAAACAGTTCTAGTCAAAATCTGAATAGGCAGACATAACTCTCAAATTTCCCCCAAAAATATCACTTGAAAATAGATTCCTGATATGCTCTAGCTATCTGACTTTGGTGTATGGATCCAAAGGAAAAGAAATGGGCTTCCCAAAGACATAGGAGCTTGCCCATGTTCATGGCAGCACTTTCCAGTGTAGCTAATGTAAAAACACGACCTGGTGCCCATCAATGAGAGAATAAAGAAAATGTCATCCACCAAGACAATGGAATTGTATTCAGCCACAAAGAACAGTAAAAACCTGTCGTTTACAGAAAAATAAATGGAACTAAAACACATTATAATAAATGAAATAATCCAGACACAGAAACACAAGGACATGCATTCTCTCGCATTTGTGAAAGTTAAAAAAACAAAAGCCAACTTGAATATGAATAGTGATTTCCAGAGGTTGAGGTGGGTCAAGGGAGTCTGGATTTGATCAGTCCAATATGTATGTGTGTATCCACATAGCACACTGCATTCCATTAATGTGTACCATTAATACATGCTTTTTAAAAAACGTTTGAGAGGGAGAAAAGATGAAACACATAAAAGTTGGTATCAATTTCATAGTGAATAATTCTGAAGAAGCTGGTAAGTTAAAAAAATACTAAAAGAGGTAGAGGACATTTGAAATAAGTAACCCAAAATTGTTTTGTGGAATTTAGTGATCAGAGCAACTTTTTGGGCTTCTGTCTTCCTATACACTGTCGATGGCTTGTTTCACCTTCTCAACAGGCACAGAGCCCTGAGCTGCTTAATCCGGCCTCCGCATGGGTTTCAATCATCAACTTCTCTGTGAAACGAACATAATATCTTTCCCAAATGGCCAAGTCGGCCCTAGGACACATTCTCCAAGGAAGGTTGCCTGAGCTTGGCCAGTGTTGTATCCAAGGATCAAACACAGGCAAAGGCGAGGCCAGAGAGTATGGCTGCCCAACGTATCGTCTCACCGCTCAGAGAGGGGAAGTAATCACCACAAACAATGACCTGAAAAAGCCGATGCATGTGCCTGACAAGGGAAAGAAAAAGAATCACTGGTCACTTTCTTAGGGAATCGCTCAGGCTTTGTGGTCCATGTACTCTACTCCATAAACTGGAGAGATTGTGTGTCTAACGTATGGGACAGAACCTCAGCTGACAGGTCCAGCACTTCTTGAACAGTTTCATGATCTTTAAAGGCAGGATAGCAAGGAGAGCAAGGAGGCCTCAAGTAAAGGAGCAGTTTCCTTTATCTCTTCTCTATTGTCTTCTGTCTTATTTTGATTTTGTTTTACTTTAGGTTTTACTCCAGGTTTTATGTTTGACTATGACTCACATCTGGGAAAGAAGAAAGTTTTAAATGCAACTTTTGACAGAATAAAAGAGACTGAGAAGGACCACTCACAGGCAGCACTAGCTCCAAAACACACAAGTCAAGCAGAACAGGAAAGGAAACACTGTGTATCAAACTCTTATTATGTGCTGACCTATCACATAGCCTCTGAGTCTTGGCCTCTGGTAGCACACTCATATAGACCATATGCTCACAGAGAGAAATTGAGAGAACCTGAGTATGACAGGAAAGATCTAAAATGTGCTCCCCAAGTCTCATTTGCTTGTCAGGTGACTGGGTCACAGGGGTGCTATACTCCTCAGTGGATTTGCTGAATGGGATACTAGGAAACGGGAACTGATTAGAGGCTGGGTATCCTGACAGAGGGTATCCTTATCCCGGGCTCTGCCTTCTCTCTATTTCCTTTCTGCCATGGGATGACCAACACTCCTCTACCACACTTTTGTGCCATGCCATTTTTGCCTTGGAAGCAACTCACCATGGACTGAATCCCCTGAAAACTGTAAGTCAATTGAAACTCTCCTCCTTTATGTTTTGGGTGTTGTGTACCTTGTCACAGCAATGGAAAAGTGACTACAATGAGCAGCTTGCTTAATCCAAATGCCTATGCTAATTCCAAAGCTCATGCTCTTTCCATATGCACCGTGTTTTGCAGACACATGGGTATCATCAGTCCTTCATGTTCATTATTTTGTTGGACTATGCAGCAAATAAAACCTCGGAAAGCTCATGTGCTGCTACTTTAAATAATTCAGGTACAGGGACCTGGAGTCCTCTGTAAAACTGCTGCAATGCAAGCTTTCCCAGAGGGTTGTTTACATAGCTTTGAACTTGGGATCTCAGAAGTAAGATGCCTGAGGTGTAGATATTCAATAACAAAACATTTTCAATGAGAGCTCTTTAAGTTGCACTTCCCAGTGAAAGTATAAAATGTTGGTAATTACACTGATTTGCAAGTTTCATTCAGCTGACTGTTTAGAACACAGATTGCCATTTGGGGGCCAGTGTAAACTGTCTTAAAAAAAATAAGCATAAGTGGAACACAAAACTACTGGGTGATTAGTGCAGCACCAAGGAAAACTAGGAGCCTACGGGAGTGGATGTGATGTGTGCAATATTTTCAGCACACTTCCTTGCTCTTAGAAATCTATTCCCTATTATAGCAATAATATGTGGATATTAAAATATTGACAAAAGAAGAAAACCCACCAATAGTCCAGAAATGTAGTGAGAGGGCTGAGCATTATGGAAGGCACATGACAATCTTCAAATATTTTCTTTCTTTTATTGTCTACCTGGACCAAAATGTATGTTTGTATCATTGCCAGAGGTGGATTTACCATGAAGCAAGGAAGTTTAAACTTCTCCACTTCACGAACCCCTTTAAGGCCCTGCAATAGGTCCCAAACACTTCCCACTTTCCCACTTTTAACAAGATGTTCTTTAAGCTTCAGATCACAAAAATCTATGTCTCCTCCTGATGATAGCAAAACAAATCATAGGACGCCTTGTGTTTCTTAATTAACGTGGTGTGTATGTTCTTGTTCTGTCTTCTGGCACATATCAAGGGGTTCCTTCTCACTTTGCCAATGGCATGGTAATATCACCTCCTGACACAGCAGAAAGATGCTGTGTTCGAGTCCAAGCCCTGCTCAGAACCCCTGTTGGAGCAGGCTCCTCACAACTGTAATTAGCATGCCAATACAGGGCCTTTCAGTCTTTCCTTGTCCCTGTTTTCTGAGTAGTTACAATAACTGTGTGCACGTAATGTTGTTGGTCTTTTTCACTTTCTGCTATGTCATACTGATGTTTACACAGTTATCACTGAATGGCTTCAGAATAATCCACTCAACGACCAATTCACTGAGTATGTGTCATAACCCAGTAATACATTACCTTAGAATTGTAAATTGGGGATTAGAACCCTAGCTATGATTCAGATTCAGCTTTAGAAATCTCTAGACAGGAATGGTAGGTGGGAAGATCAGGTCCCAGGGTGCCCCAGGACCAGACTGTAATGATAAATCCATTTGGGAATGGATGTAAAGTAATTCCAAGGCCCTTTGGCTTATTTCCACAATGGGTACCCAGGCAATTTTACTTATGACAGCATTTATTAGCCTCCCAGTCCCATGAGGGCAGGGTCAGGAAAGTCTCATCTGTCATCACACACTCAGGGCCTAGCCTGGTGTTTGGCATGTGTTGAATTCAATAAAACACTATGAATGAACTCACCGAGGGAAATACAGTCTGTGGTGGCTTAGGCAAAAATTCAAGACACTGAGCATTGGAGAAAAACAAATTCAATTCTAAGGGAAAACTTTACTTTGTAAAATGAGTCCATGTAAATGATCTGCTGTATGCTTATGTGATTCATGACTGAATGGTCAAAGTTGTCTTGCTGGGGCCACGTGGAGACACTGCAAATTCTCTCTCTACCTTGTGTGGTTTTCCTATATGCAGATGCTATTTTTAGAGAATATTTAATTATTAGAGATGCCAGCCTACTAACTCCACCTTTAAAACTTTGCCCTTCAAAGCAATAAATGTCCTGCAGTCACCCTATTTCCACGCTAATTTCCTTAATGAAGTGTTAATTCTTTTAGCTAAATGACACTATTATAGAACAACGAATGAGGAGTGACCAGACACAACTCAGGCCAAATGGAGCTAACTTTGTCCCCTAATGGTCACATCTTTCCCCTGAGTTTTATAAAGCACAGTGGGAAAAATGCGGCCCTCCTCTTTTATACATGGGCTGTGATTTTTCTTGTTCTTAGACTTCCTTTTCCAATTAGCTCAGAAAGCAAAATGAAATACAACAAACACCTAAATCCCAAGAGTTTTCAGTGTTTTCCACTGTAGTAGATCACTACACAATTCAGTAAAGACAGCTTTCCTTTTGCACAGCAGTTTAAGCTTTATTTTCAGATTACAAGTGAGATAGCAGAGGACAGAAGCAGAATGTCCACTGGTTAATTCTGCACACATCTGCTGAGCAGTCTGAAGCGGTTCCTCATGCTGAGGCCAAGAGGAACCCAAGAGCACAGAGCTGGTCAGCCTGCAGCCCCGGGTTCCATCAGCTGAGCTGGGACGGTCTGGTCACGGCAGGACCCAGAATCCATCTTTTTCTTTGTGAATGATGATTCCTCCTGCATTCTCTCTTTGGTTCAGATAAGCCCTTCATCTACAAAGCCCTTAACTGTACAATCTGAAAGCCTTATCTTATCTCCTAAACTGTGGTGTCCAGTGAAAACCAAAGAACAGATAAGTGTACACAGGGTAAGTGATATTTACAAATATCAACAGTAGAGAGTAAAACTAAGTTTTCTGCTACATAACACATGTAGTTCATACGTTGGCACATATGTAATGGCAACCTATGCAATCAAAAGGCATATAATAATGATCTAATTGGGAATCAGTGACTTTCGCTCATGGGCTACATCTAGTAGGTCACCTAAGGCCACAAGGCAATGCTTAACCACAGCTGGCCACAGTAAGCTTTGCCAGGGTCCCCCATGGTCCTCCCGATCCTGGACATGGGCTGAAACAAGAGGCTGCGAACGGATCATGGTCCACACAGCTGCCTGTGTTCCTGGAGAGACTGTTGTGAGGCAGTCTTCTGTCATCTCTGGGTTCTCAGAGGGTTCAAGCTTCTTGCTTCCAAGCCAGCCCCACTGAGCAAGAAAGCTGCAGGTTCTCAAAGGGCTCAGGTGTGTGCAGAGTTGCCTTCTGAGCACAGGGTGCGCTGGTTCCCCTATTGCATGGTCACCTGGTTGCTTATGTGCCAGGGGCACAAGGGACGTGGGAACCGAAACCTTTTCTTGTTTTATTTGGCTGTCTGTTCAAGAAACAAGCTGACTGTGAAGCAGATCAGCTTCCTTGCTACAAACCTGTCGACCTTGCTTGAGCCACAGCCTCGCCCATCCACTGTGGTCACCCTCCGGGACAGAGCTGAGACCTGGCAGCAGAGGACTTCTATCTGACAGGCCTCAAGGATTTTCCTTCCCTTTGCAGAGAAAGCTCCCTGAGCCACTGATCTAATCAGCACACCACCCTCACAATGGCAAAATCTGTGTCATCAGCCCTCCCATTCCTTTTCCAACTGTTGAAGAGCTGTGAGCCTCATAGTACTAGGAAGGTTGCCATGTTCCCGCAAAGGGAAATAACAGCCTGATTTCTAGACGTGATCACAGAAGCCCAAGTGCTGTGACTGGCCTGTGCTTCCTAAACCAGTGAAACGGGAAGTTGGAGAGGTAGTCCAGACAGCCTGTCTTTGCAAGTGAGAATTAAGTTGCTAACTTTGGCTTTTCCACACTGTGCCTCCCTGAGGTGACCTTGTTCCACTCTAAGACCAAATGCTGCTGCCACAGTGCTCCCACCATGAGCCAGCTACCCATGAGCAGGGACTTGGGGGTCCTAGCTTTCAGGCCTTCCTCATTGGGTACTCAGAGCTTGGCCTCCAGGTTCTTGGGGCCTCGAAAATTACTAAACATGAACGTATTTTATGAGACTTATGTGCAGTCAGTCAATTCTAGCATGAAAAAGGAAGTGAGTGGTTAGCAGAGCTCCTTCTGCATCCCCTCCCCAGAAGTAAGCATCAGTTCCTGGGAGCTGGCTTTCCTTCATGTCATCGTCCAACGCTATTTATTAAGTGCCCCAAGTATTTTCTACTTGACTTTATCATCAAACTTGACTAAAATGCAAATTTTAAAATACTGTTCTATTAAAATAAACTTGCTAGGGGAAATATATGTTTTAAATCACAATGTGTGTCAGCTGTGGACAGGGCAGGAAGGGCTTTGTCCTTCCCCACCCAGGAGCCGGATCCCACCCGAAATGAATGGAAGTGGAGATGCACCTTAGAACCCTTAGGAAAAACAGGACACCACACCTGCTTCATGTTTCTTTGATCTGCCTGACCCCCAGGCACAAAAATGCAGTCAGTGGGAAAAACCTCGGGCAGCTGAATTCTGACTTTTCTGACCCCAAGGAGCTCAAAAACTCCTCCTGTGAAATCTGACCACTGCCCTTATTGCATTGAGGCAGAGACCAAGCCAGAAACAGAGTATGAGCCACAAAGTCAGAGAGAACAGCTCTGACTGAGGTCGCACATTGCAGGAGCTATGTGACCTTGTGGAGGACACCAAAGCTCTGAGCTGTCACCTTGTCATCTGAATAATGTGGTGACACGCTCCTTCACTGTGAGCATGGCTGTGGTCATTAAGGAAAATGGTGATAAAACCTAGCACTGTGCCAGACAGATAAGAGGGATTTGTGAAATATATGACTCATGATCTGCTTATAAATGTTCCAATAGATACCATTGTGCATTGTCTATGAAAAGCAGACACTCGATAAAATGAAATCTATAAATAAGATTTTGAAAGTCCAAATGATCCTTCAATGGTTATATTTACATTGGACAACACTGATCATTGAGTCAAGCTCAATTTCTCTTTTTAAAAGACTTTGATAATTTATTTATAAAATGGATTTTACAATACCAAAAAAGAAATATTGTCAATATCCTACTATGAAAAGTACTTCTCAAAGACATTAGTATACAACTGTTATCCAACTCCTTTTCTATTGGAAAATTAAAATTACTTTTGTTTTTTATAAAAAGCTGCCACTTTCCTCCTTGACTAGTAAAACAAAGCTACCTGACTCTGTAGATGTAAGTGTATTAAAAATACCTTCTTCTCTCTAGTGAGTGCGAACTGAGAAGGTTTCTCGTCTCTTTGTAGGAGGAAGACAGTGAAGAAACATTTGAGAAGAAACCCAGAGGGATTCCATTCTCAAAGGAAATATCAGGGGTCAAACACAGACCCACTCACTCCAAGCGGGGCACACAGAAGCGGTCTGTGGGTTCACAGTGGAGTCATCATCGCTTGCTGTAGGTGAGTGACTGTCAACAGCAGGGAGAACCAGTGCTGGACTGAAATGGGAAACTCTGTTCTTCCAGGAGTCTGATGGAGACACAGAAGTGGCCCCGCACTCTTTGAAAGAAATAGGAGACCCATGAACACCTCTCCAGTCTCTGTGGTTGGTGGCTCCAGCTCCTGTGGATTCAGGACTGTCTTGAATTGCAGTTGTGGGAGATTGGTGACACTATGCCATCTTTGTAATTTCACATGGGAATTAGGTCCCTGAGTTGCATGTCTAACCTGGACTGAATGGAGCAAAGCCATCTGAAAAGGAAGTGTGAGTGGCATTCTGGTTTGCAAGACACGCATTCTCGTTCTGGCAACGGAATCATCCCACAGACAGCTTAGACCTACGTCTTCCTGGGTGTTATATTGTGTCAGATCGCCTCCCCAAATTCATCAGTAGGCCTGGAGGTCACTGAGCACAGTCAGAAGACTGGTGGCCTTCTAGGCATTTTCAGTGTATGATAAGCCTGCTGGCTGGACAGTAACCCTCCTGTCACCCACAGAGCCATCAACAGCTGTGAAAGAGTCATCCCTGCTCTTGGGTTATTCTGCAGAGAATTTAAGTCAGAACAAATTTTCAACAACCACTGGTCACACACATGACAAACGGTTGTTAATAAATATCACTGCCTTATTAATGTTCCCCAAAGCAATCCAATCCACCAGGAGGATCTTGACAGTATTCTTTAATCTTCTGATGCCAAAGGAGGCACTGTATATTAGATTTTACTTCTAGAATGGTCTTGGAAGGAATATTACAATGACTATACATGAAACCTTCTTGCTGTATGAGAACACTCCCTTGCAAAAAGCTTTTGATTTTACACCACATATATTATCTCATTTGATTTTACATCAGTTCACACTGTTAGGAGAGAATGTGAGGTCTGAAATACTTTAGGAAACAGGATTGAGAAATAAGAGGTCTCTACCATGAATCTCTGCCTCTATTTTTCTAAGCTACTGCGCCATGTACCTTGTTTAGAAAAAGAATGACCTGTATGCTGTAGGTTTTCTGAAGGATATAGGAAAGACCATTTCCACACCAAATCTGCAGTTATGCATTGCTTTGGGGAATGGAACTGAACAAGAGTAACGGTCCTTAAGAACCCTGGGACTATGATTTCCCCAAGGGCATCTTTCATCAGGGTTAAGAATACACATACAATTTGCAACATTAGAATACAGGTCGGGCTTTGATGTGCACAGCCCTTTTCCATTTCCTAGGTACCTGGGCCTGCATTTTCCGTATTAAAGTCCAAAGATCTCCATGGTCAAGAGCAACATCCAAGGAAGATGAGAAGATGGACCTGGGGGGGAGGGGGGAGGAGCAATGGCACTTGGGTTTCCTGCAGCAATAGGACATCCTCCTTGTCCTCCCGCAGCCAACTGTGAGACCTAGAGTCTCACAGCAGCCAAGGAACGTGCCCAGGGCAACACCTTGGGGAGCTCTCCAGGGAAGATGGAATCCACACTGGTTCTTCTTATTGGGGTTATCAGATTTGACCTAGGAGAACACATGATAATATTCTCTGCCCGGAGCATGTGTGTGTGTGTGTGTGTGTGTGTGTGTGTGTGTGTGTGTAATTCACTGAGCATTATAATGCAGTGAATAACTTATTTTCACCCTTATAACTGCTCACAGACATTATGATGTCTAGGATACACTCTATGAGCACCATGCAGGTTAGTGTCATCACAGTCAACCCATTGGTATGTAAACCCTGCTTTCTGTGATGCAGAAGGCACAGGAGAGCCAAGGTCCTGGGCCCGGCCACAGGGAGGCTGAAAGCCTCCGCTCCTGTGCCCTCCCTCGGGGTGGGCCTGTCTAATGCACCAATGCTGCGCACCAGCCTACCTGCGTGTGTGGTAGAACTGGCACCGCTTCAGGGGTATCTTGACCACGTGCTCGCGGAGACCCACAAACAGGACGCTCTGGCTGTGCAGGATCTGCAGGCTCCGGATGGGCTCCTGCCTCCTCTCTGGGAAGAGCTCGATCTCTTCCAGCAAGCAGCTGCTCGAGGTCTGATTCAGGGGCGCTCGTACTTTCTTAATGGTGCCATAATCTGTGAAGGTGATGGGTGGGAAGAAAATGAGGCCAACAAGTTTCACAGCTGCTTCCCAATTAAGCAGACTACATAGTGCACACAGCCCTGGTGGAGCAGTCAGCAGAGTCATCGGAGCATCTTTCAAAAACACAGGCACTCAGGTCACTGCCAGACCTATTCAGGCATCCACCCTGGATGTGGGACTCAGGCACTGCAGTTTTAAAGCTTTCCAGTGATGCTGATAGGTAGCCAAGGATGAGGGCTGCTCATTTCTTATTTGCCTCTAGTTTACTATATTGTCCAGTTGCAGAACATGAAACTGAGAGTGCTTTAAAGGTTACAGTACTTCAAAGTAGTAGGCTTTCTGAGGAGACCATCAGGAGAGAGAAATCCCCACTGGTCAGTCTTGGCTCCCTCATGTTGTAAGGGCACAATTATATGATTAGTAAAGACACAGTTACAGAATAACAAACTTATTGACACATTATAGTAAGTTAAAATCCAGTAGTAGCCTCTGCCTATGCTCCTGCTGCCTGTCATGTAAACACCCTGCTGAATTCAGTCAGCCTCCACTGTCTGGGTCCAGCTGCTTTTCCTCTGATAACGCACTGGGCCAATGGGACTCTTCTCAGCTTAGGTTTCCCTTAATTAAGAAAATACATTGCTTCTAACTGGCTTCAAGGACTTTGGCTGGGGTGAAGTAACCCCGTCAAAGATACCTTTTAACTCTGCTTACTGCACTGAACCCCCTGCCCTCATCTCCAGGATGTTCCTATGTTATGATAAGCAATTCCTTTTATGCAAATGTATTTAGAGTGAGTTTTCAGGACACTGTAGACGTAATTCAATCCATGTAGCCAATCATGAAATACCCTGGGTTTCCTGCTGGTTCTTGGCTGGTGATTTGGACTTGGTCCCACCAGCCCGTTAATGTGATAAACAGTTGTCTTCTGATTCCTGGGCGCCATTCGGTTTGATACTGGTTTTTCTGCAGCAGTGTGAGAGATGGGGATTTGCTGACAAGCCAGGAAAGTCACAATGTGACTAACAACGGCAGATACACAGGACAACAAATAATGCAGCTTCCTCCTTCCCCTGTGGAAGTACAGACATCCTTCTCCATCTCCCTTCCTCCTCTGTTCTCATCTCCTCCCTGTTTCTCCTTAAGTCCTGCTTTTTGGAATGATTTTCTTGATTTCTTAGTTTTTTTCTGTGCTTCAGGAACCATTTCTGCCCTGATCCCACTCTCCTGATCCCAGGTTTTCTACTCACTGGTGTTTACTGGTGCTTATTTATGAGCTTGGTTACTTGCACTGCCCAAGAGTGAGGAAGTCTGAACTACACAAGCTCCCTGCTCAGGTTATGAGGGGCTCAGGGCAGGGGACTTTCAGCCTCCCATGGAGGCATTCAGTGTGACAAACCCCTGTGTCTGGGGTACACATGCTTGAGGCCCACCACTGCTATCAACCTGCAAACCAAGAGCTGGAAATCCCGCACCCAAGAGTCACTGCCCACACTGGAAGTTATCCCGAATACACAAAATGAATAAAACCCATCATGAGCCCAAAACAGAATTCTTGATTTGTAAACACTGAATATGGGTAAGAAGTTATTCTAAAGTCTGAAATAAAATCAAGAACTTTTGGCTTGAAAAGCCTCTGGACAGAAAATACCTTACATTTTTCTATCTCTAGGCAAGTTCTTAAAGACTAAAGATATTTACATTTAATATGCACACATGCGTAAGTCTGAGTTTACTTGACATGTATGTGACACATCTTCCACTAACTTTTCCCAACTATGAAGTGGCTACATAGCATGCAGCACTTGTAAACAATGGTTTAGTTTTCTTTCAATAGCTGGTTCAAAATACTGCTTTTGAAAAAGATAAAGGATACATAGACATTTGCTGTGTGCTGGAAAGTCTAAAAGTACAGTGCCTGCATTGGAGGAAGAGATTGTGTGAGTGCAAGAGGCAGAGCAAGAGAGCGAGAAGAAGAAAAGAGAGGGGCTGGGGAGAGAAAAAAGAGAGGGAGCGAGGAAGGCAGAGTGAGGGGACGGAGCGAGGAGAGAAGAGGGGCCCCCACAGAACGGGCTGAAAATGCAGGTGGGGGCAAGCTGGAGAATCTCACTTTGTGCCTCTCACGGTGTTTTCTCACCATCTGGGCATAGCACAGGGAACATGGGTTCCAGAACTAAACTCTGCCCAACAATTTAACAAAGACTCCTTGATGCATTTTTTGTCGTTTCGTTTTTTTGTTGGTGAATGATCACTCTCAGGAACCCATCCAAATTAATCATAAACCAATGTCAATATCACATGCATTTCAAATTCTTGGGCAACTGAAAAGGATTCGGTTTTGAAAGATCTCTAATAATTTGACTTGAAATAGTCATCACTGATCAAAAACTTACAGTGAACATTCTGCAACCGATTTTCCAGCTGGGGGCCTAAAAGAACTACAGGGCTTTGCATTTCAGAGAAAGCCGCACAGCACGGGTTCAGTCCTCCTGCGTCTCCCTCACCGTGGGTGTGCAGTCCCCCGTGGAGTCCTCCCTGAATCACCACCCCCTCCCCTCTGCCATCACCATAGTCACTTCCTGCTTTTGTGCTCACACAGGGTCAGTGCTGCTAACAGCCCTGGCGTTGGTCTTCTTGGCTGGGACATCACTGTCAAATGCTGGCCCTGACCCTGCAGCTGAGGCTCAAGGGCTGGAGACACCACGAGGTCCCACTCTCCAGGCCACCGCCATCTTGTCACACCTCCTACAGACTGGTTCCAAGGATGATGGCTCCATTAACCCCAATGCTGCAGCATGGATGTGAGCCCCAGCGCCCCTGCTGGACTCCCCACTCCTTATCTGGCTCACCTGGTCCATATCAACTGCTCCTCGCCATCCTGCACCTCCACTTCCTGAGTTTAGACCACTTTCCTCTCCTGCCTTCCCCCAGAGAGCGCTCTATTCTCCTCCCTGCATCTAGAGTCAGGCACACGCTGGGGACCCGGCCCTGCCGCCTCGCTCCCTCTGCACAAGGTCACTGTACAGTGGGTGTCTTCGCTCCCTCTTGACTTCTGGCTCCACACCCACCTCTGCCTCTCTGTGCTCCAGTCACCAGCCTTCAGGACCGTGTGCAGCACTAAGAGCCGTGGTGGTGCTAACCTGACACATGCAGTTGCTCGGTCAGAGGTCACAACTGGCAGTGTGGTTTTCATTCAGTTGTAGAAAGATAAACCCACTCTATAAAACACACCCTCTCTCAAAACAAACAGCTATTTGCTAGGAGAGGACAGGATCACCCTCTAGGGCTCCGTATTTTGTTGCTGTCTTGATTTTTACAACACTTATTGCAGATCCAGGTTTAGCAAACTTATTCTGTGGCTTCTGCATTCCATCTTAAACGCCGCGGTGGGGGCAGGGGATGGTCACCTTTGTGTAGTGGCTGCTATGGTGGCTGTAGATTGGGAGCATCACATTTATGTGCTGGAAAACAGTGAGCATATATGAGAGGGAAAGAGAAAGGGAAGGAAAGGAGGAAGGAATGAAGGAACGAAGATAGGAAGGAAGGAAGGAAAGAAGAAAGGAGAGAAGGAAGGAAGGGAAGAGGAAGAAAAGTGGACCACAATTATTATTACTCCCATATGTGCTATAGCATTTTTCTTATTATGAGCTTTGGTGAGAGTTACATTGTTCAGTGTGGAGAGGAAACAAGAAACTCATATTTCCCCAGTCTGGAGGAATTCCAACCTAAAGGGTCATAAAAATGTCAATAAAAACTCATTGTAATTGGTTTCATCTGATCAAATATTAACTTTGAAAAATTGCCATAGGGAATAAAATCATATACATCATCTATATCTCTCAAATTCAGTGCCCTAATCAAAGTTATTTGCAAGTTAAAGACATACGTAAAGCTTGTTAATTATTTTTTTTCTCAGTATTAGGAACTGAACCCAGAGCCTTCAGCACTAGTTTCAAAAATTATTATTATTATTGTTATCATTATTATTGACATAGATTCTCACTAAGTCCCTAAGTTGCCCAGGCTGGGTTCAAACTCATGATTCCCCCTGCCTCAGCCTCCCAGTGTTGAGATAACAGGTGTGCGACCTATGTCCAGCTGCTGGAAGACTCCTAAGTGGGAACAAGCTGATTGGAAAGCTGTGATCTGAAAGCAGGGATGACAGTTACTACATGAAACTTCCAGTCAATATTATGCTGAATAGCATATGTGTCTCATCTTAGCAGAAGAGTAAGTGTGTTTATGTCCTAGGTTTGTGGGATTAAATATACAACTTTCATTTAAATTTAAATTCCACACGAATCCTGGACAACATTGGAGCATTTGAGTATTATGATATCCCATCTAGCAATTTTTTGTTTGTTTGTTTGTTTTTTTGGTACTGGGGATTGAACTCACAACCTCACACCTGCCAGGCAGGTACTTATGCCGCTGAGCTAAATCCCTGGCGCATTTAGCATTCTTTGTGCTGGAAGCCGAACTCAGGTATCAGTGGGCATCCAAGATTCTGCTTTGGTGGCCGGCGTGGCATTACACTGAATCCCAGGCGAACATCTAGTGAGCTGGTGAGGACGGAGCTCACGCGTGTCTGAGATCTTCACTGCGCAGATGCGGAACTTGAGTTGCAGGAGTAGAAGCACTAGGTATTTTCCCCAAACTGCATGCTCAGGTATGAAATAAATTTTCACTTCGGTGATGAGCAATGAGGTAAAAGATAAGAACAATATGCAAAGTGAATACTAACTAATAAGCCAAGGCCGAGGAAGCAGCACAGCGCAGAGGGGAGGCTGTCTAGAACTTTTGCATTTTCCCTTTAGCCCACGGACTCTTGCAGAAGTCATAAAACAGAACCAGCTTGCAGGGTGGGGAGCTAGGAAGAAGGAACTGAGCTTTCTGGTCCACAGAAGCCACCATCTGGCATCCATCTGGGCAGCATGTGCTCCGGCAGACGTTGCAATCTCCTAGTCACCGGAAACTCACCCTCTCTCTAGGCATAGTGTCTACTTGGGAATTCTCAGGCCAACACACAGTGTGACATTCCTGTTCCCCGACACACTCTGTTTTAAAAACAAGACGAGCAAAGACAAAGACCAATTCAAATAACTCTGGAGGTGTGCAAATTGAGAGTTCATTCAAAAGTATTTCTGAGAATTAAAAAAAAAAAAAAAAAAAAAAGGACAATGGCTCAAAGAGACGAAGACCGTGGAACGCATCATAAGCACATCAGCCCTCAGGTTAGCAAGAGGCTTCCTGGATGTGCTTGCTGGTGATAAGAGCAGCGCTCTGCTGACACAGGTCACTAGACACAAAGTCTAAACAACTCCTAATCTGGGTTTTTGCTGGTGACCGATGAAGGCCTGGAAGAGTGAGGGTGAGTAGAAATGCATCGGTGAAAAGTAATTGCGGTAATAACAGGGGTATGACCTCAGCCTCAGCAATCTGCGCCAGGTATGGAAAATGACCAGAGGTAAAGCAAAAGTTGGCAATGGCACTGGTTTCTGAAGATAAAGTTTGCATGTTGTCATGAACAGTGTAAATTCAATTTTCAGTGTGACTACTGGGGAGGAAATACTTATGCAATCCTGATCAAAGACAGGTATAAGGTCGAAAAGAAAAATCAGAAGAAATCTCCCCAAAGCATCCCAGCCACGAGAAAGGAAAGATCCATGAAACATGGATGCTTGTCTCCAACCTCCAGTGGTTGTAAAATAGTCTGGAGTCCAGGACCAATGAGTGACTCTGCAAACTGCAGGAAGAGTGACGGAAAGGAAAATGTGTGCTTCAGCAGGAAATGACAGAGGGAATGGGCTTCAGTGAAAACCCTAGCAGGGAGTTGGGCTGTGAAGGACTGGGGTTTCACAGGACAGAGCGAGGAGCCCCAGGGACCTGGGGCAGCAGCGATGGAGGTGAGACTCCCACTCCTTTTCAGCACTGGTGTCCAGTGGTGGGGCCAGGGTTCACCTAGACCAGCACCACCCAGTGCAGACACAGCTCAATACACAGAAGTAATTTTCAGTTTTTCTAGTGGCCACATTTAAGGAAGGGTAAAGGGAACAGATGAATTAATTTTAATTATATGTTTATTTAACCCAATGGATCAGGGCATTAGGATTTGTGATATTTTGATATTTAACCACTATAAAATTATTAATGAGACATTTTATATTTTTAGAAAAAAAAAAAAAACCTTGAGATCTGGACCTATTGTATACCTGTAGCCTATTTCTGCTCATTCCTGCCACAATTTATGAGGCTGTGGCACGTGGCTATGGTACCGGACGGTGCAGGTCACTTGTCGTGTCCTGGGGCTGTCTCAGCCCTCACCACCCAAGGGGAGATAGCTCCAAGCCCACAACATGACAAGCTGCACTGTGCGTCGCCTTCCTGCTGTGCCCTGGTGTATTACCTCACTTGAGTAAAAGGTTTCTCCTCTCCAAGTGTCTAATGGTCTCTGCAGCAGATCAGTTTCCCTCTGTTTCAGGTAAGATGGTGGGGGATGGGAAGGATGAAGCAAGAGCTCGTGGGCTACACGTCTGGAGTGCAGTCTTGCGACTGGAACCTGGTCTCCACCTCCTCAGCTGGGCACCTGCCGTCCCCCGCTGGCAATTGGCCCATGGCAGGTGACAGTCACCCCTTGAGAGTAAATGCGATTCTTCTTGGGTATTTGGGAACTGGACACAGTAAACAAGCAATGATAATCAAGTGAGGGGGTCTTCCTATTGTTTGCTTTGCAGAATTTCCATTCAGCTTGCAGGTCAAGCTACTGCCTACTTTTCTTGGGAGTGTGTCTTCTCTATCACTTTCCAAGTGACTCTGACCAATCTCCCCAACAGACACAGCGTAGTTGATGTGATTTTTATCATCCCAACCTGAACGATGCACGTGCATTACCGTTTAGATCTTCAATGTTCCCAAAGGCTTAGGGTCCAGACTGGGGCAGTCAGGGGTGATGGAGCCTTTAGAAGCCAGGGGTAGAAGGAGGACTTTTAAGTCATTGGGGGTGTGTCCTTGTAGGGGACTGTGGGACCTGGGTCCCTTCCTTTCTCTTTTACATCTTGGCCGTAAGGGGAACAGTTTTTCTCCACTCCACATGCCCCTCAATGTTGTGCTGCTCTGTCACAGAAGAGTAACAGGGCCAACAAACATAAACTGGAAATCTCCAAAACTGTCAGTGAAAATAAAGCTTTCCTTCTTATAAACTGATTGCCACAGGTGTCATCCTAACGCAAAGCTAACAGAACATGATAAAAAAAAAAAAAAAACCTGATACCTTTGTCCCTAAATGAAGCTACGAAGGAAAGGCAAGCACAGTTGTACAGCATGACATACAAACAAAAGTTACAGAAAACGCTGGTCACCTTTCTTTCCCATAGGTAACAAACACACAGGTTTTCTTAATCCGACAGGATATATCTTTGGAAGGCAGCATGACCGATACTGCACGACCTGGCCACCTCTAAATGCAAATCGTCATCCATCCTCACGTTTCCTAGATTAAACTTCCGAACAGGGCCTCAGAGCTGACAGGGCTCTAACTGTGGTGAACGCTGCAGTTGAGGAAAGCAAGAGCCCAGCAAGGTTAAGTGAGTCTCAAGGGTCAGACTGCCGAGCTGGGGTCGAGGGCTTCTCCATATGTAGTTGGTGCTTTCTTTCTGAACTGTCAAAGGTTTTATTGCTCTGAAAGCATTAAAGTGGTCAGGTACAATCCCTGTAACCGTGGATCAGAAATGGGGTGGCTGCTGAGATCCCAAAAAGTCAGCTGAACTTGTAGAAGAGTATATTAAGTAGAGACTGCTCTTCGAGATAAAAGAGGAAGCTATGATTTGTAGATATGTGCTCATCTTATTGTGGGAGTCACTCCATAGACAACTAAGGTATAAGCCCAGGACAGGCCGGGGCTCCATCTCTATGAGGTCATGAAGCAAACAAAAGAACAAACTGACAAAGAGAAATGAAATAAAAACAAAAGCCTTCTATTTCAGTTTCATTTTTTTTTTAAGTAAATAACATCTAAAGAAAAAAAAAACTTTTCTTAAATAGTAAAATTTGCAGTAAAAATAACAGCCTTCCACTACTACATGCTCTGTGTATGTTTGTTTGTTTGTTTGTTCCGGGGATCAAACTCACGACCTTGCACTTGCCAGGCAGGCACTGTGCCACTGAGCTATATCTCTGGCCCTTACTGTATCCTCTGTGTTGTGTAAGATGTAATGTGCAAAATTCAGTTATGAGTGTTTGAAATTATACTTTTAGACTTTGGGGAAAATAGCTGGTATTTTCTAATTTTCAATATTGAAAAGGGTAAAGTGGATTTAATCATCTCAACAAGACTATTTCTCACTTTGACAGTAAAGGTCAATTTAAACAAATTCAAGCACACAAGTCTCTCATTCAGCACACAGTCCTGTGAGATGGTAAGGCAGGCACGGTGATAATCTCGGCTGTGCGCCCCCAATGTCCCTGTGCTGGGGTCTGAGTCCTTGGTCCCCCAGGAGGTGGCCACATTTGGACACGATAAGTAGGGTGAAAAGAGGTCACCTGAGTCGTCCTTAGGGGAACAGCAGATGAGGGGACAGACGCGTGCAGGCACAGAGGGAAGAGCACGCGAGGACCCAGCAAGGACACCACCAGCCCAGCAGGACTTCAGCCACCAGAGATATAAAGGATAACTTCCTGCTGCTCAGCCCCGGCCCCTGGCTTTGGTAGGGGGGCCTAGCACAGTAGTGCCAGGATTTTATATCCAAAAGAGAAAATGTAAAAAACTAGAATTGGTCATACAGATAATTTGTTCAGAGCAATTTAAATCTAGATCATAAATTATTTTTCTATTTCTCTCATTATAGTGCAGTTAGATATTATAACTTGAATTCTGATGTAGAGACACTGAAAATTATATTTTAGATTCAGTTCTTAACCTTGTGTGATCACAAGACTCATCGACACCCTAATTTATAAAGTATTTTTATATGTTTTACTTAAACTTTCAATCCATATGGGTATAACTGACAAAATTACCACAGAATGATAAATGACCTGTAAAATTCTGCAAACAACAGATTTTGGTAAGCATTATATGAATGGTGCTACTGTCCAAAACTTTTCTTTGAATGTCTCTGATGAACTTTGGGGGAAAAAGAGAATTAAATCAACTTTCAAGAAGAAATTTCACATATCTGAGAAAACGGTCCCTGACTACAATGAATTTCTGACATTCTGGAATTTCTGGAATTTTAGCTCTATCAAAATTTCAAAATTTTATGAACACAAGTCTTTTATAAGAAGGAAAGAGGGTCGCCTTTAATCCCAGCATTCGGGAGGCTGAGGTAGGAGGAGCGTTGGGAGTTCAAGGCCGGCTTGGGCTACAACACGAGTGCAAGGCCAGCCTGAGCTACACAGTGCAACCCTGCCTCAAAAAAGCCAGGGCTGGGAGTTTGGCTCAGCAGCTTACGCACCTGTCAGGCAAGCGTGAGGTTGTGAGTTCAATCCCCCGTGCCACAAAAAAAAAGAAAAAAAAAAGAAAAAATAAAAAGAAGGAAAGAGGGTGATGAGGGGCAGAGAGAGGAGGAGAAAAGAAACATAGGCAACCTGATACACAATTTACCATCACTAGAATATACAGAAGGTTTGATTTTTCATAGCTGTAGATGACCAGATAGGGCTTTTTCAGCTTATTAAAGTTTATCACTGACAAACTGAATGCGGAAGCAACACTCACATGAAAGTCAAGCTTTCTTAAAGCATCATGGCTTAAACTCGGATATACCTGAGGACACAGTGTAAGGGAAAAAGATTTGGAAATAATTTGTGTTAAGAGCAAAACCAATGCACTTCCAAGACATGGAATAATTATGCTTCTTCTAAAATGTAATAAACAACTTAGAGCATGGCGTTGTAGCACACTTGACATGTGTGAAAATGTTCACTTTGTAGGAAAAGAAAAACATGTAAACCAACAAATAAAAAATCTCTAGGAGCCAGGAGCCGTGGCACACACCTGTAATCCCAGCACTCTAGAGGCCGAGGCAGGAGGATCACTTTGACTTTGAGGCCAGTTTGGTCTCCAAAGTGAGTTCAAAGCCAGTCTGAACTATATAGTGAAAGCCTGTCTCAAAAACACCAAAAAAGGAAAAAAAAAAAAAAAAGAAAAAACAGAAAGGGAGAAAGAAAGAAAGTAATGTGGTACAAACATAAAAGGAATTATCAAAAGTATTTCAGGACTACATCTGTTATCTGTACTTGATTCTTTATTTTAATTACTTATATCTTCAGGGAAAATTTATTTTTTACCCTCCTGTGCACTGAATCCAAGACAGCAATCACAGCACTGGAAGGGACAAGTGGCCCCCATGACAGGGCTCCCCTGGGACAGCGCCGGACCCCACTGTGGGCCCTAAGACCAGGGGCCAGGGAGCTAGATGACCTGGTTCCCAATTGTGCACTGGACTTGGTTGGATTCTGTGCCACTGGATCTGAGGAGTATTTTTCATGTCTATCTCATCAACCCAGTTACTGCAGAGCTAAAGAAATCCTTTTGTATTTGCATCTGCTCCTACTCCAAGCTTTATCCATGCAGTAATGATGAAATACCCGCTTCCACTCACTGGGCAGCTCATCGCCATAGCAACAGATCATTATACAAAGTTCATCAATTCAGCTGGTCATTATCCCCAAGTAGCAGACAGCTAATACGCTGCAAAAGTTCTTTCTCTTAACTTGTAATTCAGCAAATGAATTAAATTGGTCCTGGCACTGGGAACTCAGCATCACATTTATATAGCAAGGGGGAATTCAGAGCAAAAACAAAAAAACCAAAAATCAAACCAAACCAAACAAAAAAATCAGGTCTTCTTGGCTAGTACATGCCTGAAAATGAGATTTTAATTAACTCCATTATCAGATCCAACGAAAGGATTATCTTTCCCATAAAGAATATGTTAGCCAATTTAAACATTCCCAGTCATAAATTCAATGTAACTTTTTTTAAATCCCAAAGTATGATTTTAAGCCACTCCCTCTTATCCTCTGCCCTCAGCATAAACCCCCCAGAGTCAACCACCAGGACACATGGTCAGTCTTGTTCCTTGGGGTCACGCTGGCTTCCAGAACAATGCCTGGCATACAGTAGGTGCTCAACCAGTGCACACTGTTCCTTGACTTGATCTTAGAGCCCCAAGACCCAGCTTAGACTCCCAGCTCCCACACTTACAGGCTGTGTGGACCAGAGAAGGCAACTAAGCTCTCCGTGTCTTTTTAACCCTAGAGCCTGGCAGGCGGCACTGGGGCACTGAATTTACAGGGCATGTCTATAAAGATCTACTATTAATATTTTCTTGCTGCTGTTTGGCATGAAGATAAAAAGACCTACTCAGATTTCATGTGAACTCAGCCAGCTCCCTGCCCCCTTCGGCACTCGCCACACATAAGTCGAGGGGAAATGATTTCTCTTTTATGGCAGCGGCTTCACCTCCTTGTGAAACAAAACCTCAACAGCTTCTTTCAGTACGCTAAATCATAAGCTGGCGCTTATAGGAAATTTACCACTGCAGTTTCCTGTGAATAAAAATCATATTACATTTAAAACAAGAGTGCAATTAATAGAGGCCTCTGGGATCCTTTCTAAAGCTCTCTTCCAACCCCAGAGCTTAAATCTAACTCCAATCATTCTGTTAAGGAAGCAATTCAAGTTTCTAAAAGGAAATTACTTGCCTTAGATTTATGGCATCTAAATTACAAAACAACCACCCAGTGGGCGCCATTGGAGGCCTTCTCTGACAGTCGCAAGGCAGAAACAGTGAGTAGGTTACCCTCTCACCCGCCGCGGTGAGATTTATACCGTGTCTGCTCCCATTAGTTGTTGATTGAGGTGGTTGAGAAAAATCTACGCTAAGCACTTTTGCACTTTTGCAACATTAATTTAAAAGAAGAATGAGAGTTCCTTACTCAATGGAATAGGAAAATGATTTTGTCGTTTTTCTGAGCTGCTGCATTACACCCATTCTGAGCTAGCACCTGATGCTCCAAGCAGCACCATGAGTTTTCTCTAGGCACGATCATGTCCATCCCATGACCACTTTGAAGAGATCTGAGATCTCTATTAGTGGCCCGAAGGTTTCCAGAAAAAGATCTGCAATGCACTTTCAGGCGTACCACAGTGATAGGAAATCAGTGTCCAAAATAGAATGTGGTCCACTCTTTGGACTAAATCTGTGCATGAACCTAAAACCGTGGTTCAGCCTGGCCCACCCTGCCTTTGAGCTTCACCTCTACCCACCACACCAGCTACCTGAAAAGTCTCACCCTTTCCAAAACAACCCACACCTTCCTGTATCTGATGCTTTGCACACTCCGTGCCTTTTTTTAGAGAGTTTCTACGCTACCTTCCCACCAGGCAGCATCTCCCATCTCCAAGAGTCAGCACCCACACCTCCGCCCTAGAGTGATTTCTGACTTCCCTGGCCCAGCCAGTACTCCCCAAATCTGCGTGCTCCCAGAAGGTTAATTCTTCCCGTGGTTAAGCCGGGTATTGGGTCAACCTCTAGGGTAAACCTCCATCTCTTCTGGCATGATGGGAATTTTCCTTGACACCAAATCTTAGCCTCAATCCGTGATACTCAATGTGAGGGACTCAGCCTCAATCTGTGATACTCAATGTGAGAGGCTGATGTGAGGAGAGGAACAGGGAAGAGAGGGTCAGACAAGAGGAGAGCGCTAAGTTCACAGACTCATTCCCAAATTTTGTGACTGCAGAAAATACAGAGGGATGCAGGGAAAAGGACACCCCAGGTACTGCTCCTGGGACCCAAATTCAAGAGGTCTGCGGATGGCCTCAGGAGGAACACCTCTCCCAAGAGCTGCAGGAGAGCTACGCAAAGGGTACAAGGTGATTGCTGGGCCAGCAGTTAGCAGTTATTGATGTCAATCCATCTTATCAAAGAGGGCAACAGTGAGGAAAACGATGGATGAGCCGTGAGACACGCTGACCATTTCTGAATCTCTCTAAGCCCCAAGAAACACTTCATGTAAAGCATTTGGCAATGTCTTTGAGTCAT
The DNA here is from genome assembly GCA_004363535.1 of Dasyprocta punctata. Lineage (NCBI taxonomy): Eukaryota > Metazoa > Chordata > Mammalia > Rodentia > Dasyproctidae > Dasyprocta > Dasyprocta punctata. The sequence goes on along the minus strand of RJWM01001856.1, from coordinate 53,551 downwards.
GAGAAGCACTTTCTGTGACTTAGTCATGATGCTGTGCAAAGGAAAGACGATGCCAGAGCCAAGCATCCTCCTGCTCAGGGTAGAGGGGGACACCACTGTGAGGGCACGGTCCCTTCTGCACCTCCTGTCTCAGAACTGCACAGTATTTGCTTCAGTGCGTATGCAAATTCCCTCACTGTTCATTTATTGGGAATTCATCAGGGTCACACTCTGGTTTAGACCTTGCTAAAAATATGAACTTTTGACATTGTTTGGATCCTGGACTTAACATGCCCTGATTTCCTAGACTTGAGGCCAAACCTTACCTGGACAAATTCCTTTATATCTGCGGGTGTTCTGCTGGGGAGATGTGAGCCACAGAACATAAAGTGTATCCATGCACAAGCCAGGAATCACAACGCCCACCTTTTTCAAGCTTAAGTCTGAACAGGGCCTGGCCTTCCTGGGAGGTTTTAACAGCTTTAGTATCCTGCTCCATTCCGACCCAAGTCTGGAAGGAGACAGGCAGTCAGGTGACACAGACGTCGGGGGATCAGGCATTGGCTCTGCAAACTAAGGGAGGGCACAGGGGGCCTTGGATCCTAGATCACAGAAGAAGAAATGCTGAAGCAGATTTGGAGAGAATGGGGGAGGGAAATCCTTCACCTGTTCACTAACCTCGAAGCAGGAGCAGGACTTCACCGGGCACAGGGAGAGCATGTGATGTGCACCCAGAGCAAAGATGAAGGGATGTGGATGAGGTGTGGAAGATCTGGGGTCCCTTAGAAGGCAGAGCCTGCAGCTAGAAACAGTTCAGTTCAGGTATACTCTGCCACATCACACTCGGGACAAGCAGAGTAAAATGTTGAGCTGTGGAAACACTGTGGGAAGAAATTCCAAACAAGGCAACAAAGCTGGAGATTTAAGTACATCAGTTCCATGGACCCCTCTCATGCATATGTAACAAGTACAGACCTGGCTGCACAGCAGTGTTTTGGCCAATATCAGACTGAGTACAGAACTGTGGTCCCACAAGATTACAAGGGAGCTGAAAAATGCCTCCTGCCTGGTGTTTTCACTGTATTTTTCTGTGTTTCTTTTTTTTTTTTTTTTTTTTTTTTTTTTTTTTTTTTTTTTTTTTTTTTTTTTTTTTTTTTTTTTTTTTTTTTTTTTTTTTGCGGCACCGGGGATTGAACTCACAACCTCGCGCCTGCCAGGGCAGGCGCTTAAGGCACTGAGCCAAACTCCCAGCCCTGGTTTTTTTTGAGGCAGGGTCGCACTATGTAGCTCAGGCCGGCCTTGCGCTCGCGTTGTACCCCAAGCCGGCCTCGAACTCACAACGCTCCGCCTACCTCAGCCTCCCGAGTGCTGGGATTAAAGGCATGCGCCACCACGCCCGGCTTTTTTCTGTGTTTCTATATTCACCATCATGTTACAACTGTCTACAGCAATGGTCGTTGCTGTCCTTATCGCGGATTTGCATAGCAATCTGGTTTTCATCCACCTATCCTGAAGGCCAAGCTCAGGGGTCCAGTTAGACAGCAGGAAATAGAGGAGGGGAAACTGAGGGGTTGGTGCACTGACATGAAAGCAAAGGAGAAAGTACCCAGCAAGGACAGAGGAGACAAAGCGAGCATGCGTCTTAAGACAAGATGAGATTCAGAGGTAGAGCGAGGAACTGACCACACTCCCACGAGCAGATGTCAGAAATGATGAAAATGACAGCCCACTCAGGACAAAGGCGAGCCAGCAGGCACCTGCGCACTGACGCACCTGGGAGGCTCTGGAAGGGCCCTGAGGGCCTGAGATATGGATTTAGGGACCTCGGCACAGAAAGTTAAGGTGCAGATAATGGAGCCCACAGGCATCATCACTGGTCAGTAATTCCATAAAGCATGACCAGCTTTTATCCAATCTCTGCAGACAGAAATCCACACTGCTCAGGGACAATAAAAATGCCAACAATGTATAGCCAAGAGGATTTCAAATAGGGTGAACAATTTACAGTTTAACTCATCTCGAAGACTTTCTTTTAGTGATTTAGTTCACCAAGGACCAATTGAGGCATCAGTCATTGAAACTCTCTTTTCACGTCAAGTCAGTCTTCTGTTCCTAAGGGCAAGGTCAGACTTTTAAAATCAATTAAATGTTCCTATCACTGAGGACCTAAATCAAGCCCATAGCCTAATAATCAAGGAGATCACTTTCAATACTGAAGGTGAGAATTTCCTTTCCAAAATTCCATGAATATATTTGAGTATTCAGATAATTATTGGCTTTTTAATCACCATCACAAATATAAGAAAATCAAGGCTGATGCAAACCTGTCAATGGTTCTAGTGCTTAAAACTCACTTCTACTGGGCATAAATAAACACTACTTTCAGGGACTTTAACTGCAGTCAATTTTCAGTACTGCATCCTCCATGCTCACCATGCTTAACACATATTCGCTGGTTATTAGAAGACATTTTTCTTGAACAAATTTCCTTTTCCTTTCTCCTAACTCAATTTTAACTTCTCAAATAAAACTATTATGTATTTAGCCAGTTTCATTTCACTCAGCTTAAGTGCAGGAGTTGGAATAAAAACAGGCAACAAGAACTCCCTTCTGAGCATGACTTTAGTACTAAACTAGCTTAATACTTTCAAGCACAGTTAAGATTTTGTAGTCTTTTGTAATGGAAAGAGGAGTATTTCTGCTTGCTCAGAAAGTTAGTTAATTTGCAATACAATTTCTTAAGTAGCAAAACAAAACCAAGCAATTTCTACTGTTGACCTTATGTGTGGGTTTAGTTAATAAAATGACTGTGGCACTGGTGCAGCTTGGAAGGTGGATGGATGGACGCACAGACAGGCAGCTTGCAGATTTCCATCAGTCCATCCATTCGGAACTTGTTTAGCACTTGCAAAGGACACAATGCAGAATGAGGAATAAGAGTGCTTGTCCTTTAAATACTTTTCTTTGGTCTACAAGAAGAGCTGCTTCCACAATAATAATTTCAGGTATCACCTATTTAGGGGGTTTCTTTAGCCCATGAAAGCTGTTACAACAAGACCGTCAGTAGGTGGTTTATAAGAAACATTTCTCTCTCACAGTCTGTAGACCAGGAAGTTGAAAATGAAGGTGTAGGAAGATCAGGTGCCTGAAAGGCCTGTTCCTTCTAGGTGGCACCTTTTTGGGGTTCACACATGATGGAAGAGCTGTGGTTTCTTTGGTAAGGGCACTGGCTCCTTCACGAGGAGTGCACCTCCATGTTTCCAGTCACTTCCAAACACCCCAACTCTAAACACCTTCCAACTGGAGATTCGATTTCGCAATGTAGGTGTGGGATACATATAATCATGAAGGCCCCAAGGAGGAGGTTGGTTAGGTGCAGGCTGGCTCAACTCTGAATAGAAGGCCTCATTAATAAAAGTCACGTCCTCAGGTATGCCAAAGAAATTCTCATTTACTGGATGAATAAGTCCAAGAGGATCAGGAAGGAACAGCATTTTCCTCTAGGGACATGGCCTGAAATATCATTCCTTTCATAACAGGAAACTCCAAAGACTTTTTAGTAAGAACTGCAACAGTGTCTTTTAGAAAATACAATTCTGTTTTAAAACTACAAAGAAATACATGTAAGAAACATGATTTTGGCCATCTGGATGTTTCACAAAGGACAGAAGGATAAAAATATCATAAAACAGTAAATAATTGGATAGCTTTGTACCTCACTCTAGGATTCTGTTGCTTTTTGGAACAAATATGTTAGAAATTCTGATGCCAGTGTCTCTATAAATGACTAACACGCTTTCCACATATCCAGCACAGGCTTGGTTTAAAAGCTGGGCACTGTCAATGCCTGCAGTGCCACCAAACTGCTCTCTGAAACCACAACTCATGGTAGACATCCTAAGCGTTCCTTTGCCAGAGAACTTTGGGGGACAGACTGTTTATTCTAATGGGTCGCAGGTGGGGACTGAAGAAGTGACACAACTCCTGGTCCATCTTTCTTCCAGGTCTGTCAAATAACTTCCTGTTACTTTTCGAAGGCCCTTTGTACCCTCATCTCTTCATCTAAGGTTTATTTGAAAAAAAAAGTGATGGAGTGTTTTTTCTTCCACTCACTCTGCTGGATAATAACTTCTGGAGGAAGCCTATATAGACCACCCTCTTTAATTACATTCCTCCATGCATTTCCCATTCCTAGTCTTTCAAGTGTACCACTGTCTTCTTCAGAATTTAAATACATGAAGTCCAAGATCTAGACATGCTTAGGAATAGTTGACCATCACTGTCACCAGGGACCATATATACAAGTCAATAATGTTGGCCAGATGTGCTTAAAACTGAATTCTAGACTAAGGCATGCAACATCCTACAGACAATTTGGGTGCTATGATTAGGTGTGGTTCCACTTTGCACCCAGGAATACAGTCTGAGAAACTTTACTTCTTTGGAGACCCCTGGTACTATGTCCTACGAAGTACCCTAAATCATTGTAGAAAGAGTTACACTGCAGGCAGCTGTGCTTTCAAAGTGTGAGGAATGAAAACACTGCAGTGATATGAGAAGACGATTAGTGTTTTTTTTTTTGAGCAAAGATTCGATTTGTTAACACATCATAACAGAATCAAATTATTCCAGCTTTTATGGTGTAATGAAGAATTTTGTCATCTAATTTAACAGTGTAGAGACTGCGACAGGCCAGATGATAGCAATTTCATGAGTTCCTTTAACGTCCACCAGCAAGTGAAGGTGTGGTGGAATTGTAAACTGCTGTCCCTTCCAATCGCAAAGGAATAAATGGACCTCCTCTGGATCTGGTATGCCCACGTAGCTTCACATGAAACCCAAGAAGTGGAGCATCTCTTCTTGGAGGAATTCTTAATTTACCTCAGTGGTCCTGGAAATTATAGAGGTATGAGAGGCAGCGCCCCCTAGAGGAAAGACACAGTCACCTCACCACCTGTTTCTCTGAGGGATTCGCCCAACATCCTGTGCTTATTTCTCCACTGAGGAAACACATTTTGGCTACAAGATACAGAAAGGAGATGATGAGAGATGGAGACAGCTGGAGTGGTGCAAACAGAGATGGCAACGGCTGCTATGCTTTTAATGCTAGTACATAGGAATTCTGTGTGTTCACTCCATTTTAGCTACTGATGGAATTACACATGAAACATTGTAAAATAAACAAATGGTATTTTCCCCTTGTCCTTTTCTACTGTGTAGTTTTTTTTTTTTTCATTGCAGACATTTGTTCATGGAAGTCGAGAAAAAGTGGATAATAATGTTACTTGCCTCAAGTTTTTGTCAAACAGTGCTACTACTTATGCAGCTCAGACCAGGGGACTGTTTCTTTTTCCAAATATGAACAGTCCTAATAATTGCAGTAGTAGTCATTTGCCCCCAAGGAACGCATTTTACAGTTAACTTCAAGCTTTGAAAACTGAAATGCACACTTGGGGGATATTTTGGAGCTGGTATCTGTATGGCTGGGGCATCCAAGAGACCAATAATGCAGCAGACAGTCAGACTGTCCTTCAGAAAACAAGTCAGAGACAGATGCCTAGTGATGGTTCAGCAGAAATGTAGACTGTTGGAAAGTACCATGCTACTTGGAGTACCCAAAGAACTTCTCACCACCAAAAGAACTCATTTCAAATTAAACAGAATGAGGACACGGGGACTTTAATAAAGATCTTTCTTCCCAGCATGTAGGAAGATTCCAGCAGCAGCAAAAAAGCAATCACATGGGTGAACTTGGAGTTGACAACACACCCAACAAGAATCTAGGGTCATTGTGGCAAGGGGCACAAAACTCGTGACCTCACTTTGAGCAAGCATCCTACACATGTACTCCATACGCTTCCACATAGCTTCTGGATAGTACCAATGAGACAAGGCTCAGTAGTGGGGGAAAGCTATAGCATTTCGTGGGGGAGGTGGACATTTTGAGTGTATCTATAGGTGATCTGTTGGTAGTCCTAAAAGTAAAGACTCTGAATTTCTATTTTCAATAAATTAAAACAAAATGACAAAAACAAAATAAGTGAACTTGAAGCAGCCAGAGCAGCACAGACCGGAAATGATCCTCTCGAGGAGCAGGATTTAAACCCTCCCTGTTCAAGCAAGCACACGACCCCATGGAGTCTGGAAAATCTGGACAGTTATGGGTTGTTAATGTCACTTTGAAAGTTGATTACCCCACAGAACTGAGTTCAGGGTGCAGTTTACAGACAATGAAGGCCTAGACCTAGAAAACATAAAACCTAGATGATTCATTTGCAGCACTCCTCTAATTACAGATGAAACTGTGGGAAACAGTGAAAACTGACCATGTCCCAGCTTACCTGAGGGTCCTATGGGGTGAGCTGTCTTCCTGACATGTCACACCTGAGCATTGCAGGGCTTCATTTGGGGGAATTATGCTTGTATTATGCATTTCTGGATATTGGTTCTTTGCCTGTGTCTCTATTAACAACTGATATATTTGTCTTTGCTCTAAGTCACTGCCTTACTTATTTTTCTCACTGCTAAGACAAGACACTTGACACTCAAAGTTAAAGAATGAAGATTTAATTCAGCTCACAGTTCGGAGAAGTTTCAGTTCATAGTCAGCTGGTTCCAAGAGTGGCCTAGCAGAGGGACACAGTCGGGGAGAAACTGTCCGTGGCAGAGCAGGCAGGCAGCAGCAAGCAACAACAGTGAGTCTGCCTTTCCCTTTTATCCCATCTAGGCTACAAATCTTTTGGGTGGTGTCACCCACATCCACAGTGGGGCTACTGTCTTCAGGAAAGTCATTCAGTTACACTGAGAACTATAACAATTCCAATCAGTGGACTAATTTAGCACCACACCTTTAATACCAGTATCACACATCCTAGATCAACACCCTAGATCCAGCCAGCTATGAGCACTTAAGGCTTTGAGGGGACATCTAGATATAAGTCATAACAGTCAAGGTGAGTTCCAACAGCACTTCTATGGAGAAGGGGTCCTAAAGATCTACTGAGACTCATTTTCAGTTTGCTGTCTCTGGGCATCCCTGGGTACTAGGCTCTCTTTGTGAGTCAGAATTGAGCCTTCAGTTAGGTGGCTCATACGTAACAACAGATTATTTTGATACCCAGCCAAAGAATACTCTTAGAACTACTGAGCATGCAAACAATGGGTAAAGCCTCAGTGAACCACAAGTCAAATTTTATCAACCAGGAGATGGGCTGTGTTCAGTTTCTAAGCACTTAGTTTTTAAACAATAATCAATATAACTTTAGCCATATGAAAGCTAAAATTACATAAATCAAGTAAACTGAAACTTGCAGGTGACGTCACTCAAAAAACAAACTGTCCCACGGTGAGACATTTATTCCACTAAATAAATTTCTTCTAACAATTTAGTTGATAAATACTCATCATGGAGAAGAAGGGAAAAGAAAACAAATGGCACAGAAACTTTATTCAAGTTTAAGCACTGGTATAACCTCTTGTGTTAAATTTTGTTTTAAAAAATGTTCTGAGCAGCCTCTCTAGTGAACACAGGAAATACTTTCAGTACCACTCAGTTTTCACAATCAGATCTGACCAGAGTTACCCCCGAAGTGGAAACAAAATGAGTAAAATCCCCTTAAAACATACCAGCATTTTGCAGAGAAAGGAATACCTAAGGAGTGCTGGCAATAATCTTAGGAATGTCTCCCCCAGGAGGCATGGTCTGGATGAAAATGGAAGGGCATTTAATCACCTCTCAAGACCTGTCTTCTCAAGAGCCACCAGAATATTTTCATAATAACACTTGCAAATTCCTCACCAAGTTAATAGTCATTTGGGTCTTTCCATCACTGAATCATCCAAAATACAAACACCTGCTCAGATTTCTTAAGTGTGTGACTGAACTATGGGCTTCAGCCACTGGGGCTCTACCTTTGACCTGATTTAGAAGTTTCCCATCTAGAAAGAGGTTTTAATGATCCTCTGCAGAAGTACAGATTCACACGCAGCAAAACAAGAAAGCCTGGGGCACTGGATGAACATTATTAACACCATCTTAGATCTATGACATCATCATCTCTCACAGAAACAGTAACACGCTAACCAAATTTTCATATCAGCTAGAAGACAGCACATCTGGGAGCAGGAATCGATTGTGCTCAAGCTCCATCGACAGGCATTACACCTGGAGGAGTTATGTAACAAACAGTTACCACGAGGAGTCAGTATAAAAAGAGGGGAGAGGAAATGACTGCTTTGCATCTTGTTGCAGCTATTGTTGTTCAAAGATTGCAATCTTTGCTATCTGGAACAAGTGTCAATCAATACTGATTATGTGAAACATGAAAGGGGAAGAATGCCTGCCTTCTGTGTGTCTAACATAAAGAAAGGCAAAGAGAGAGAGAAGGAGACAGAGAAGGAGAGGAAGGGAGAGGGGGGAAGGGGAGGGGCAGGGGAAGGGGGAGAGGGAGGTAGACAGACAGACAGAGGGACAGATGACACCTGGGAAGTAAACAGTAAAACCAGTACTCTAAGATGGCAGGTGACTCCATCCCCATCCTATTTAGAATTATTAATTCACACCTTATAATTTCACATTATTTTTTGGTTAGGAAACTAGGCTTAAGATACTAACATTATTCAGAACACAGGGTTTTAAAACAAAACACAATAATACATAAGAACTAATGTTTCTACATTTAATTTAAAAAAAACATTTAGCTGTTTGTGTATCATTTTAAGAGGTTTAGCATACACTATACTATTTCAACAGCAGGCTCTTCACGTTCATGGTGCGTGACACAAACTAATACTAAAGAACTGATTTTCTTCTTTGAGTTCAGGGCACCAAGCAGTGTTGGGGACAGAAGAAAGTCAAGGCCCACTTTAACTGCAGCTGCAAGACCAGATACCAAGCAGAAATGTCAGCACATGTCCATCAGTGTCCTTGAACTGCTATAAAAAAAAAAAGAGCAGTTTGGTGGGGCTGAGGCACGGGTTTGTGTTCTCATGGTTGAGATGAGTGTGTCCGCAGAGCCATGACCCCCGCAGCTCTGCAGATTGTCCTTCCTTGTCGCATCCTAGCTGCACCTGCGGCCACACCTCGGCTTGGACTCAACCCCTGTGCCACCACCTGGTCCTCGTCTGCATGCAACTCTCCTTTTCTCACAAGGGATCCCCTTAGACTGAGTCTGGGGTTAGCTCTATTCCAGCAGGACCTGCTCTACCCTCCGCCACATGCCCATTCTGCTCTGTGCCCCTGCCTGGCTGCTGAGATCACCTGGGCAAGGAGTGGCTCAGGCAGGTTCCGCGGCCTGACCTCTAACCCCTCCTTGGCTCCTCAGGTCCCCACGACTTCCACGAGTAATGGACCTGCTTCCCTCTTGCGCACACACCGCCCAAGTACTGAAACCCTCACCTCTCTGCTTTCTCTTCCTGCTTTATCTTCCCTTCCTAATGTTTAATGCCACTGTTTGCTTTGTCACTTGCCTCTCCCTCTAGACTTCAGTGTAAGTCTCTTGAAAGCAAAGAGCCCTTTCATTCTGTTTGGACTCTGACACAAATACTCCACTTGCTCTCTTCTAGGAAAAATTTCTTGGGCAAGTATTTATTGTCCAAACCAAGTCTCTGGAGTCTTTCTGAGTTGTTCCTAGTCCTTGCATCTCCAAAGTATCTCCAAAAATGCACCTAAATATCTCCAAAACATGCTGCCAGTGTCACCTTCTCTGCAGGGGTCTAACAGAGCAGTCCTTCTCCAACTGATGGGTGTTTCCTTATCACATTACAAAAAGACTTCACATGATTTTCCCATTGCTCTTTCATCCTTGAAACTGTTACACAACAAATAATGTGCAGTGGATGCACCTTCAATTTGTATGTAAAAAGAAGAATCTGGGTTCCCCTGGCACTACTTTTGCCTTCATGGGATGAAACTGCCCTGGCAAGGATGCATCCGGCCATCATGGCCCCATGGCCCGTCTGCTGACCCAGCCCACCAGGCCCAGCCTCCTCCTGGACACTGCTTATGACTGAAATCACATTGACAACAGACTAGACTGCATTATTCAATTCAGGGCAGTAACATCAATATGCCTACTCACTGTTACATAATCTGCTAATACTGCAGCAAAACACTACTAAGAGAAAAGAGAAAAATATACCCCGAGTTTTATTCTATTTCTGTACTTGCTGTTACCCTAATTCATTCTCCAGGAATTACAGCCAGTAATCTTTGAAAACATGCAACATTTCATGTTATTTGCTCTCTTTACAATATTTTAATTATGATGATATTGATGTTGATGAGGAGGAGGAGGAGGAGGAGAAGGAGGAAGATACCTGGATCAAAATCCAAGCTTGTGAACATAAGGCATGGATTATCTGTGGTCTCTGTATGTGGAGCAGTGCCCTCCTACAAAGCAGAGTGAATTCTAGCCATCACTGGGTCCCTCAGGGTGCCTGCTTTAAAAACAGAGTGTGAAGCAAGGGTGGAGAGCTGAGGCACTGCTGCAGGTGCAAACTCAGGCTATGTGACTGGGGAGCAGGGAAGCAGGGCGAGAAGGAATGGGGGTTAATGCGATGCGACTTGTCAGCCCGGAGCTACTCCTCTAGGATGAGCCACAAGGCGGTATCTAAGATGCTCGGGTACTTGCAGAACTGTCCCGCACTGTCTGCTGAAGGGAAGGGGGAAGGGGAGGTGCCAGTTGGTTCTTTCCTGGCTCTGCCTCTCATAGGAAGAAGCTCATCTTACTGGAAGTTACTCTGCCCCTACAGTTCTGAGTTCCATGTCTCAGCTCCTTAGCACCTGCCTGAGAAACCAGATCCCACAGCCAGCAGCACGGACTCACAGCAAAGCCCAGAATGACAGGAGGGACCAAGAGCTCCTGGGCCACCAGCTGGTTAGCATGCCTGGAGGAGTCTCACAGTCCTGCCCAGCTGGCAACTAAGGCAGGACAAAAAATGGCTGAGGGTCCAGGACACAACAAAGTCCAGAGATTGAGGAGGCCCCCCCGACACAGGCCGTGAGCGGCCCTTCTCTGTGCTTCTGCACACGATATGTCCATCCACGAGCCCTTGTTCAGTGTCACCTCGGAACATGATACCAACATTCCTCCTGACGTTCTAACACGATACCTTCATTATTCCTCACCAGACATTAAACAGACTCTCAGGTCACTGCCCACCTCTTTCTATGACTTCTTTTAGCCTCACATTTTGTTCTGATTTTCTTTTTCTGCAAACAGTCAAGATTTTCTGTAAATAAGAATGACCAGTGCTGTAACACTGAATTTTCTATTTACCTTCATATTTGAAGGAAAGCGTGGTCTGCAATAAAGCTCCAGGTCATGCTTAATTTTCCCCTGCTTTAAAATTCATTGTTGTACTTGTAATCTACTACTGAGTGTTGCTCTGTATTTTTCCCTTTTTTTTTTTTGTTCTTCTCTGAATTTGCAAGGCTCAATTTAATCACTAATTAGCTTTATTTAATTCTTGTTAAAAAGATGCGTGGTTTTCTATTGGCTTGAGATTTTCATTTTGGAGGATATCTTCTTATCTTATGTATTGTTGGGTGAGTGTAACATTCTTGAATGACATTTGTTGTTCTGCAGAACTTTGTAGATCATGGTTCATGGGCCAGACACCTGCAGAAAATTCCAAGACTTGTAGGTATTTTCACTTTCCCCAAAATGTTCATCTAATTCTTTCTTTATCCCTGCAATATGAAAATTCTTCAGGACTACAGCTAACGTGCATTTATTATTACATAATATTGCTGAAAGACGCGTGCGATGGCATTTGTGGACACTGTTTCTCCTTTATTTCCGGGAAACTTTCTGTAATTATTTCTGTAGGGGTAATTGTCATTTCCCTTTGCAAATCAGGCTCTGATTCAAAGACATCAACTATTCTGATGTTGCCTTAATTTTGTGGCCCTTCGTATCTAGAATAATTTGGACCAGTACATTTGTCACTGCAACCATTATGAACCTCTTATTCTGCTAACCTTTGGCATTGCTTCTGTTCTTGTGAGGTTTCTAACTGAACGATTACCTTTGCAAGCTTTGATCTTCTACGCATTCATTTGTCTCTTCCTTTTCATGTCACCTTACATCTTTTGTCATTTCAACTTTGAGTACTTGTTTTATTCATGATCTCTCTCTCTCTTTTTTTTAAGTGAATTTGTGGCAGAAGTACTTTTGCTTCTTCTGTGAAGTATTGTATTCTATCTATTTTCCTAGGGACTGACCACAGCTAGGCCCCCTCGCTGTTGACCTTTAGATATTCCTGACTAATAAAATAAACCAACCTCTCAAATGGCTATTGGCAGGTGTTATCCAATTTGCATTTACTTAAGCAGAAGTGAGCCGGGAGACCATCGCCACACCTGGCTGCTCACCCAGAGTTAGAAACCGTTCTCTGAGTGTAGCAGGAAGCACTCGGGCTTTATGTTCACTGGCGATTTGAGCCATCCTTGCTCTCTGTCAGCTGCATAGGCATTAATCCCTGGGAGGGGACTGCAAGGGACATCGCGCCTTGCAGACTCCAAACTGCATGCTCAATGCCAGCTCTCCTATTCAGGGAGATGAACGTCCTCGCTTTGCCTCCATATGACCCAAGTGGAGTAAGATATAAATGAGGGAACACATAAACATCGGTTCTGGGACTCCAGAATGTCAAAATCTGTAATCTTCATCATCCTTGTCAGAAGTCATTTTACTCCTTCCTGATTATTAGTTTTAAAAATCTGCATTTTGGATACCCTTTCTCATATTTTTCCATTTCAATTCACTGAACATTTAAAACAGACAATGTGTAAGATTACCAAAATAATAGCTATTAAAACTAACTTTCATTCTGCATTAAATTTGGAAAGGAAGATATTTCCTCCAAAATACATTAAGCGATAATGTAAAGAGTAAATGAAAACACCCAGAAGACAGCGGGAACGTGAAGTGGGCAGTGTATTGTGTCTCTGAAGCTAAAACTGCCAGTCTAAAGAAGCGAGCGTGTGGTCTGGGAATCCAGCTCCACAGAGCTTTCCTCTGCGGTCTGAGTCACTGCTCATCACTTGGAGCGGGACTCTGCTCAGGACTCTGTTTCCATTTTTATTTCCTGCAGGAAGGAATGTTTCACTCACTGCAAAGTCCTCCTCCCTCTGACTGTCACAAATTCACTAGCCAGAGAGGGATTCTGCAAAAGAGTTCTACACAGGCTTGGGGGTTTAGCTCAGTGGCACAAGCGCCTGCCTGGCAAGCGTGAGGTCTTGAGTTTGATATCTGGTACAAAAAAAAAAAAAAAAAAGAGTTCTATATAATCTTGTTACAGTAACTAAGTTAGACAGAAATATTATAGGCAGGCAGACAGGGCTGAGCCCTCAAGGAGCCAGTACAGAAGACCAGATATCTTGCTACTGAGGGGGAGACAGACTCCTCTGCTGTGGGTCAGATCTCAAAACGAAAAGTCAGGCAAATACACCCACATCCTCAGGAGTGATATTCTAAATAGGTCTCTATCACCCTGAGGAAGCCAGGAGTCACCATCCCAACCCTCTACAGGAAGAGTCACTGCCCCATAGGTATGCCCACTTGATACGTGACTCACTTCCCCTTCTGTCCCCAATTTAGTCAATTTTACCTCAGCAATTAACTTACTGGTTGATCATAGTTCTGTCCCACCTTATGCCTGCTTTACGAGTTCCCATGTTTCCCCTTCCTAGACCTGCTTTGCGGTTTTTCCCTATAAAACTTCCTAGAAAAAGCAGAGTCTTTGGCAACCCACTCGGGATCCCTTCTGCCTCTCTCTCTCAGACCGAAGTTTTCTTTCTCTCAATAAATACATTCTGCTCTTAACCTCTAAAATTCATTCTTCAGTTTTAGAGAACACGAACTCATACGGGTTGTACAGTAGGTTGGGAGTTTTGTTCCCCTATGTCAGTGTGAGGAAGCAGCACTTTTTGCAGGTGACTGGGTCATGAGGTTGAAAGCCTTCACAACACAATCAGTGCTTTCACAAGTAGAGACTCAAAAACTTTTTAATAAAATGAGACCCCAGTGGTTGATTCTTTGAAATACTTCCCATGCATTTTGGTTTTTGTTCATGAACTCTCTGCTTGCCTCTATGTCTTCAAGATTTATACCTACTTTCTCTTCCAGGAGATTTAGTGTTTCTGTTTTAATATTTAGATCTTTGATTCATTTTGACTTTAGTGCATGGTGCTAGACATAGGTCTAGTTTCAGTCTTCGATGTGCACAGAGCCAGTTTTTCCAGCACCATTTATTATAGAGGCTATCTTTCTTCCACTGAACATTTATTATAGAGGCTATCTTTGTCAAAGATAAGGTGGCTGAATTTGTTACTGTGTCTACATCTTCTAATCTTTTCCACAGATCTTCAGATCTGTTTTGTTGTTGTTGTTGTTGTTTTGTTTTGGGTTTTTTTGTTTGTTTGTTTTTATTTTTAGCCAGTACCATGGAGATTTTATCACAGCGTTTTATACTGTTTAACTGTTTTATCACAGTTTTATACTATAATTTCAAGTCAGGGATTGTGATGCCTCCTGTCTTGCCTTTGTTGCTCAGGATTAACTTTGCTATTCTGGGTCTCTTCTGTTTCTGAATGAATTTTAGTAATGTTTTCTTTAGATCTGTGAGGTATGACAAGGATATTTTGATTGGGATTGCATTAAATCTGAATAACACTTTTGGGATTATGGCCATTTTCAAAGTTTTTCTACATCAAAAGAAATGACCAATGGAGTGAAAAGAAAACTCACAGATTAGGAAAAAAATTTAGTCAACTGTCCCTCAGAAAAGAACTTCTATCTGGAACATATAAAGAATTGAAAAAAGGCCCCCCCAAAATTCAAAGACCCAACCCAAAAATGGGCAGATGAGATGAAAATACAGTTCTCAGATGAAGAAATACAAATGGTAAATAAATATATGAGAAAATGTTCAACATCACTGGTCATTCAAGAAATGCAAATTAAATCAACACTGAGAATCTATCTCATTCCAGAAAGAATGGCCAGGATCAAGAAAACAACCAATAACATGCTGGAGAGACTGTGGCAAAAAAGGAAGCCTTCTCCACTGTTGGTGGGAGTGTAGGCTGGTGCAACTACTGTGGAAGTCAGTGTGGAGATTCTTTTAAACAACTAGGATTAGAGGTTCCATTTTACTCAGTTATTCCTCTTCTAGGTATTTTCCCAGAAGAATTGAAAACATCACACCACAGTGATACACGTGCACCCATGTTTAGAGCAGCATGATTTATAATAGCTAAATCTTTGAAACAACCCAAATGCCCATTAACCATGGAATGCGTAAAAAAGATGTAGTGTTTTTATACAATGGAGCTACAAAGAAAGACAAACTCAAAGCTTTTATAGGTAAATGGATGCAGCAAGAGACAATATTTATAAGTGAAATAAATCAGACTCACATGTGTAAACACCATATTGTCTCTCTAGTGTAAGAAACTGCAAGAGTAAATGACATCAAAAATCTACAACATAAATTGTGAAAGGGAAAAGAACTGCTCAAAAGGAAAGAACAACTGAAATGGGGGAAACGAGAAAAGAAGGAAGGGAAAAGAAAAGACAAGAAAAAATATATATATAATTCTAAGATAATACTAATTTCTTTTAGTTCATTGAAAAGAATGGTTTGTGCTTATATTGATTGATCAGTTTTGCATGCCTGAGTCTTGTTATCTGAGCAGCTACTTTGAAGATAACAATACATGGTATATTAACTATTGTTAATTTCCTTTGATCTTGACATGAAATTCTGTGCCATTGTTTCTATTGGTTTTTTTCTCCTTAGAATAAAAAGAAGAATGAGGAGGAAGAGAAGGAGGAGGAAGAAAAAGAGAAGAAGAAGGGGCAGGAGAAAGAGAAGGAGAAGGGGAAGGGGAAGAGGAAGAGGAAGAGTTAAAAAGAAGAAGAAGAGGATGAAGAGGAAGAGGAAGAAGAGGAGGAAGAGGAGGAAGAGGAAGAAGAGGAGGAAGAGGAAGAAGAGGAGGAAGAGGAGGAAGAGGAGGAAGAGGAGGAAGAGGAGGAAGAGGAGGAAGAGAAGACTCAAGACCAAACCTCTGCACGCCCTGTGAGAACGCAGGTAGGGCAGCAGCGCCTTCGAGCCAGGCCAGGGCCCTCAGCAGGACTCACTGGGCAGCACCTTGCTCTTGCACCCCAGCCAACAGAAGAGTGAGGACTCAGTTTCTGTCACTGAAGCCACCTGCTCTAGGTATTCAGTTAGCAGCAATGAGAATGACAGAGGAACTTACCAGAGTTAGAGCAGGAGAGGTTTCACTAGCGATCCCCAGAGCTCACAGTGGGTCATGCTGGGCACCAGAGAAGCAAACACCACTGACTTGTGCCTTCGGTGTGGAGAGGGCAGAAGATGGGGCAGGGCCTCGGGTTGCCCTGCTGGCCCAGCCAGGCCTGGCCAGCGCCCCCTACCTCAGCACTCCATCTTGGGGACTGATGCAGACTGCAGGTCCAAGGGGATGACCCCATTCTATGTGGCATTAACCCAAGCATGTATAATGAACACCCCTGAAAATGGCAACGGTCCAGTTCAATCATTCTCTGAACCTAACACATCTCAGATATGCCATGAGATATTAAGAATGAAAATGACAGAAAAAGAGACACAAGCCCTGTCCATAGCCTGGTCAGCAGGACAGTGCACTGCTCACTGAAATAGACAACATCCCTCCTTGAGCGCAGACCCCTCTAATACCTCATCAGTCCTTGCTCCTTCTCACTGTGTGGCCTCTGCAAAGAGCCGTTCCCAGCTGCCGCTGCATCTCATTCTCTCCCATGCTCCTCCTGTCCTCCCTGTTCCTCCCACAGACAGGACTTAAGGGACAGCTGTGGCCTCCATCTACCGGCCCAGTGATCACATCTGCCCTCATCTTCCTTGGCTCTCAGTAGCACTGTCTGCAGCTGGCCAGACTCGGGATGTGCAGCCTTTGCTAGGTCCCTCGTGGACACAGGGCTGGCTCCTCCTCCTCAGGCTGCACTCAGCTCACAGGCCTCCTGCCGGCCACAGTGGAGCCTGAGCAGCCAAACACCGTGGCCTTGCAGGCACTGCCTCACCCGCCGCATTGGCTTACAACCAGCGCTTTACTGCTGATGCATTCCACGTACTGGTTGGCTTGTCACCTCCCTGCCCTCTCAAAGTGTGAGCTCAGGAGAGCAGGCCAGGACTGGGCTATCCAGCACTGTACATGATGCTTCCGATGGACTGAACACATAGTAAATGTTAAATAAATTCTAATGGCTCCGTGAACAAAAACATTCCAATTGATAAATGTATCATCAGAAATTCAGAAGATCTATCAAGGAAAGATAGATGATTCACAACAACATGAAAGGTAATTGCATGTTTTGGAAAGTGCCAGTTATACAGAAGAGCATGGGGGAACAGGTTCCACTGTGAGGCCGGCTACCTGGGCAAGGGGGTAAAGCAGAGCGTGGTCCCACCGCCAGACTGCGCCCTGAGCCGGCTGTGCACTTCCCCGAGATGCAGCACGCCCTGCACACTCTGCTGCTTTGCAATCTGAAGGGGTCTGGTTGTTACTTAGAATTTGATCAGCACTGCTGCTCATGATGGCTGTGAAACACTGTGTTACCGAGGCCCCAAAATATATTCTTTGAATGCTTTCATGTGCCATTACATGAAGAGTTTGCTATGAGCACTGTTTGCAAAACACCCTGAAATCCAAGGATATCTCAACCCGCAACACCCTCTGATGAAGCGTTCCATTGTCTTGCCAAGAAAAGACTTATTTTATGAATAGCAGAAGAGCAACAGTTAAGAAAAGAGGCATTCTTTTACCAATTACAATCATGACTAATAGTTCACAAAAAGGGAATGAAGACTTTCGAAAATGCGCTGAAAACGATGAGAAGAATGCATGATGAGTTTTGCCAGTTGGCCCAAAGCTCGAGACGGAAATGCCACGGTTAACATTTAAAACGCGAATGGAGAAGCTGGCAGCTCACTGCCGGGAGGAGGGCAGAACCCTTACCTGTGGCCAGGTACATGATGTGGACGAGCGCGTCTCTGCCCTGCACCACGTCCACCACCACGTGGGAGAAGCGGCTGTTGTCCTCCAGGAAGGAGGGCGCTGTGGTCACTGGCTGCACCACCTCGTGCATCAGGATGAACTTCTGAGCGTCCTGCAGGTTCCGCTCTGTTAGGTTCACGTACAGGCCCTGGTCCACGGTGCCGCACTGCAAGCGAAGACAAGCGTGTTACAGGAAGCAGCCACTGCCAGCCTCATCTTTTGTGGCCCCCACTGCTAGAGTGACTTGGAAACCAAAGAAGCCCTAGTGCATGGCCGATGCTGGGGAAAGGTTTGGCTCTTCACCTCCCGTGGAACTCTCGTCCTTGGCATCTTTCCCATTACAGACGTGAAATCCTCCTGTTTGGGGAATGTCTCAACTCCACCCTGAGTGAGTTGGTCAAGAGTTTTCAAATATAAAAGGAAAGTCCAGGCTGATTATGATTTGAGCAGTAAATGTGGAGAAAATCCTTGTCACAGTCTGGGTAAACATGTACTATCGCATCTGTCCACTGAATCATGTGGCCAAACTGAAAATGTGGCAATCAGGAATATCTATAGGTTTATTGGTTTTCCCATGAAAGCAGTGGGTTTACAAGCAAACATTGATTCCACCTCAGTCACATTTCCATCGCTGGTGCACAACACCCACAATTTAAACATTTATTTTGGTTCGCGGTTTAGTCCCTAGTCAGCTGGCTTCAAGGCAGGGCAGTGTGGCAGAGAGGCACGGCGTAGAAGAGCAGCTCACAGCATGGTGGCCAGGAATCAGAGAGAGGAGGGAGGACAGATACGCGCTCCCAGGTCACACCCTGGTGGCCCTCCCTATGCAGCCCTCACTCTTGACAGAACACCAAGCTACTGAACTCCTGAGTGGATGAATCCACTGACTGCACAGCGCCCCCAGGATCTAACCACTTCCCCAAACCCCTGCTGCTGGGGCAGGAGAACCTGGAGGACATTCTAGACCTAAGCCATATCAGATTCCTTGGCAAGAGAATTATGCTTTAATCTGTAAACAATAAGAGACGATTCATTCATGCTATGAAAGTATTATTACGGTCTGCTTATTTTATGCTTGTGTTCCAAGATAGAAGAAATTTTAAAAATCGGTTATAGTCTTGGAATCTGAGTGATGATATGGTGAATTTGCAATAGGAAATGGAGGTAAGCAGATGAAGACAGCAAAGCAGGGAGGAAGGAGAAAAGGATGAAAAGAAAGGAAAAACAAGGGAGAAGGAAGGAAGAAATAGTCTGCAGAGAGAGGAAATATGAAACTAATTTTGAGACAGGCAAGAAAAAAATCAGCCTGGAAATCATTGAGAATTGAATTCTGAACCGCGTGGGCAGAAGGCTAGCAGGTGTTACCTACGATGGCTTCTGGCAAAGACAAGGTAAAAGGAGGTGTGGGAAAGAAAGCACCGCATGGCTGGAGCCCAACACAGACTCAGGAAATCACCACCAATGTTTCTCATTTCTTTTATAAATGTTAAATCCTGACACAAATAGTGCCTGGTCCTCAGCAGAACTTCATCTAAGCAATTTTGACAGAAATGAACCGGGGGCCCATGTCACCCACAATCACCATTTAGAACACGTCATTTCTAATACCAGATTTTATTAGAGGTTAGAGGCACAACAGCGTATGATGGAAATTGTTTTTTTGACATAGATGATATTCTTGTAGTATTTGATAAAATGTCCTATAAGCCATAAACTGATAGGCCAATTGCAGAATTGGAGAGTCTTGAAACTAAATGGATTCCATTCATTTAATTCAATGCTCAATTTATTATCATCTTCTTGTACGGCAACCTGGGCACTACATGTCGGGACCCTAAGAATTCAGGTGAGGGCTCAGGGCTGCAAATGTTGGGCTCCACAGCTTCCGGTGTGTCTTGACTCCTGCCACACGGCTCAGCGAAGGTCTTGCTTCTCAAACTCAGATTCTTCAACTGCAAAGCAGCCAGGAAACCCCAGACTGTGTGCACGGCTCAGGGCTGATGTGAGAGAAGCTGAGACGCTCAGTGGAAGGCATGTGTCAAGCCCCGTACGTGCCCAACAGGACTGTGTGTCTGGCACCGAGAAGCCATTCAGCCAGTGGCAAATAGTAAGTGCTTTCACCCTGAAGCAGCACAGTGATGCCATGGTCCACGGAGCTATGGTGGCCAGAGGAAAATGAACGAATAAATAGAGGCAAAGGAATCAACTGCGAACACTACGTAAGCAACGCCATTTGTGGGATGGCGAAAGGCCGCACCAGAAGGGTTTATATCATTGCAGTGTTTAATAATGACACCTGGAGCATCTGCCTGTCAGCAATTGTTTTAACAAATGACAAAGCGCTCCCCTGGGTTTGGTCGTCATGTGTGGGAGTCGTAGTTCTGAAGCCATCCTTGTTTTTATGGCGTACTTTTCCCCAGACCGATGCGACATCTCAGGAACCGGTGGCAGCAAGCTGTCTTCATGCTGGGTGATGTTTACACACAGACTCTGTTTTGTATGCATGGTGTTAAAAACAAACAAACAAACAAACAAACCAAAAAACAACTAAAACCCAGGAACAAAGATCTAAAGACAAAAATTTCTCACTGTCCTTAGGGAGCAGCAACTTTGGAGGCCCGGGGTTAATCAGAGACAGGGGCCTCCTGGCAGGACCACGTCTGACATCTGGTAGTCTTTATTCCTGGACCCACGTCTTGCTTAAGTCATCAGCCTGCATTGTCAAGAACTGTATCTGACGAGTCCTCTATGACTTCCTGGGTTTTTTTGCCAGTTCATGATAAACATCCCACCCAGGGATTCTGTTTCCGATATTTTGAAAGCGATTATTTTATGCATAGAATCAATTTATGGGACCGTAGGCCATTCACCAAGCTCTCTAAAGGCCGTAAATTCTCTCACTCTGCCTTTCACCCTGGTCTCCCTGCTGTCTGTATCCAATGTGGTGGGACACTCCAGGGACTAAGTCAGAAGAAAACAATAAAAATAGAAACGGGGTGGCGCTTGCCCTCCTGTGGCATACAGCCCACCATGGCTGCCACAAGCAAGGGGGTTGGCAATTCTGTACATTTTGAAAGAATGCAATGAACACTTGACTTTTGCTTACTAATTTGTTTGAAAGACAAAAACAAAAACAAAAACATCCAGTCTTGTCCCAGCACACCAGCGCTTGGCGGCCAAGCCCCGCCACCTCACCTGGTCTTAACAGCGCACCATCTCCAGGTACCTTGGTCTGCGGGTCGCCTGGCCCTGTACATCTGGCTAATGACACCGGCTGTGTAGCCAAGGGCTCAGCCAGGTTCTGCTTGCGCTCCTTTAACCCGCCCCTTTCAGGTTTTCCTCCCAGATCAGTGGTGACCGCGCGGCAGAGAAGAGGCAGGGCCTGTCGTACCATGGCTGTGCCACGGTGTCAGCCCAGGGCTCCGGTCCAGTGGCTGAGGATTTTCCTATGCAGCTCAGGGTTTGGATGACTCGGAACCTCTGCCTCTGTGTGGGCAGACGCCACTGAGGGCGGCTGCTAGATCACAACTGATAAAAGTCACACGTAGGTCTTGTTGTTTGCTACTGTTTTCAGTTGAACCTTCTCTGTTAAATTCTGAAATATTATGTACTTTCTGTATTAACTTTCTGTATTATGTACTTCTGCTTTCTGAACCTGCTTGCTAAATAACGAGCCATCTTTACTACCTAAATGCTGTGTAAAACTTCAAACATCAGCAGGAAAAACAAGAACAAAAACATCTAACGCTTCTCACTGTTGTTTCCTGCAAACATCAGGACTTTTACATCTGCCTGGTGGAGAATCCTTGGTGCAAAGTGAATTCCTGCTCTGTGCCAGCCTTAAAAGTTCATGACTGTCAGGCTGGTGCAACAATCAAACACGGTCAAGAAGAAGAAAACACAGGTTTGTGCTAGAGTTTGCACAAAGAATCATCATATTCTGTAACTTTTGTTCACTGCAAATTTGGGACTCTAGCCAACCAAAGAAGACAAGGTAAGCGAAGCACACTTCCCGCCTGAAGTACACCCGCTCCTTGGGACATTTCATTCATTCCGCAGCTCGCATCTGCCCCCATCTCGGAAGTGTGAGCCAGCCCTTCAGTGTGACGCTGGCATTATAAAACCGGAGCTTGGCGGCCTTAAGGAATGAGAGGATTTGCTGTGTGCTATGAATGCATCCAAATGTACGGGCTAAAAATTACCCAGTGCCCTTTGGTGGGAAAGAATTACAGTCTGTTAAGTCACTCTTCCATGGTGAAGACGTTTGTAATAGAAGCACCATACAATGAAAGTTCACTATAAATATAATAAACATTTTTGTTAGCTTTTCGACCTTCAAAATTTCCAAAACGACTTTCTTAAAAGTAATGATCTATTTTACAATCTATTTTCTCCTCCCTATACATTTAATACCCAACATGTATATATATGAGTATACACCATGGGGAAGACACCAACCAGATGGTTCCTCCGCGTCACCTTTATCAAATATGCAGTAAATAACACGAACTGATTGATATTTCCTAAATTTATTCCTAAAATATTCTATGCCTCTGTATTTCTCCTTCTACATTTTCTTGATGAGAATATGAAATGATAGATTTTATCGCCAGAAAGCCGTGAAACAGATGACGTGTAAATTAGTCATCTTCTCTATCCCATATGTTTGCAAAATGTAATAAGAAAAAACAAAAAGCTGAAAATGATTATAATCAAATGGCGCTCTCGGAAATCCACATCAACTGTCATGTGATTGAACATTTTCAGTTTTCTAGTTTTCTCGAAAGCCAAAGGTTTAAGGCTTTTGATGACAGACTACCCAGAGCTGGAAGGACCCAGTTCTAACCCTGAGTAGTGACGGTTACCATCAGTCACTCGCTGGAATAGGTTGGCATCCGAGGGCAGTGGGTGGGATTCCAGTTGGACCACTCACCGGCTGTGGTCCTGGCCAGATCTCTGCCCTGTGGCTCAGCGCCCCTCCTGTGGGTGGAGAAGTCTTTCTCATCAGGACACTGCAGCCAGGGGGCGAAATGACACAGCTGAAACACCCAAGCACAGGGCCTGGATCTTGGGAGTGCTAAACTTCAGCCCCAAGTGATGAGTGTCCTAGGAGAGCTGACATGCAAGGGGAGCCTGTGCTTGTGGACTGCATATCTGTTCTGTACCCAGACTCATACGTGGAAGCCCTCTCCCTCAGCTTGACTGTATTTGGAGATACATTCTCCAAGAAAGTAACTAATGTTCAATGAGATTGTAAGGGTGGTGCTGTGATTCAGTGGGCCCGGTGACCTTACAAAAGAGGACGAGGCAGGAGAG
Source organism: Dasyprocta punctata (assembly GCA_004363535.1). NCBI lineage: Eukaryota > Metazoa > Chordata > Mammalia > Rodentia > Dasyproctidae > Dasyprocta > Dasyprocta punctata. The sequence continues at coordinate 30,198 of RJWM01001856.1, read as the reverse complement.
ATCTCTCTACCTCCACAGAAGGACACAATAAGAAGATGGCCATCTGTGGACCAGGAAGACAGTCCTCGCCAGAGAACGACCCTGCTTTCAGCTTGCTCTTAAGCTTCCAGCCTCTGAAACTGTGAGAAAATAAAGGGCTCTTCTTTAAAACCTTCCAGTCTGTGCTAATTTGTTATAGCAGCCCAAGCAGACCAATACATCTGCTGATTGACCAAAGGTAAGAAATCACTTCTCTTTGAGTCTCAGCTTATTCTGAATATTGTGAGGTTGGGTAACTTAGAAAAACCTGGACAGTGTGGCCATCCAGGAATTTTGTGATGGAGGAAGAGTAACTCTGAGCTCTGCTGCTTTTCCCCTGGTTGTCACTACCACATTCCGTCCCCCACGGGAAACCTCGCCTATTTCCCAATTAGTGCCCTAATCCTGTTTGTGCGTCTCCACCACTCCGTGGCCCGGGCCCTATTCATTAGACAGTCATTCATTAGGGATCAGAGGTCTGGGGACACTGAGTGCAACATCATTAGTACTAATTGAAGCGTGGATTCCTAATCCACTGCCGAAGGCTGGCCTTTTTCAGCTTGGCGTCAGGCGTTGCAACCAACAAAAGGGCCTTTTGTGGTCCAGGCGCCACGGTTGACAAAAAGCTCCCTCCTGTCTATTGACAGGAGCCGAGCTGACACAGGGCTGTCCCTGAGGGGCAGGGAGAGAGTGTGGCTGCTCTGGGCACGCACCCTAACTTCAGGTCCCCAGTGCATCTACCCAAGCTTCTGTGATTTGCATGGGACGCTGCCCCCTTGACATTACCTGGAAGTTGGGGTTGGGGTTGGGATAAGGCAGCCAGGCTGAGCGGGAGTTCTCCTGGAACTTGAAGGGCCCATTGAAGGCCTGTGAAATGGCACTCAGGTTGAAGACACACACAGCTGAGGCGGCGATGCTGTTCCTGGAGAGCGGAGAAGAGAAGAGAAGGTCAGTCAGAGCGCCCAGCAGGGCTCCCTGGTCTCCGGGGCAGCAGTGGGGACTCAGGAGCAGCAACTAGACACCTGGAGACCACAGTCTCTCACCCCATGGGGGCGATGCAGGAGTGGCGCTCGCCTGTGAATACTCTGTGGAGAGATAAACATTTAGCTATGGAAACAAGGGTAGCAGGCAATCAGGACACTCACGACGCTGCCTGGGGGGATTGGTTCACTCAGCCAAAGGGAGACAGCAAGGGACTGCATGGGGCTGCTGCCCACCTTCTAGATTCTGGGAGAAAGACTTTCCCCTCCAGCGGATGGAGCCCTCGTCTGATCCATCTTACACAGCCCCCTCCCCACGGCTGATCTAGTTACTCAGCTGGAAGTGGGTCAAGCTTATTGTCTTTTAAATCTCCAGATATTTATGTTCATTCATCATCCTTCAAAAAATAATCAACTTAGAGTATTTTGCAAAGAATGCCTGTCAGACCCTTCATATTTTTTTTCTTTTAATTTAAAGAGGATTGTAAATTCGAGGGGTCAAAACACTGACAGGAAACCTTGAAGCCTTAATTTAGAATGCAAGCTTTGCAGACGAAGCTGTAAATGGGAGGCTTTGGAAGGTCAGTACCCTTCAACTAAGCAAGGAAACAGCAAAATATTTTGGGTTAAGTCTGCATTTTAACTTCAGCTGTGGTTCGAAAGGGAAAATGAAGATAACAGAATATGCATGTGTTTTCCGTATTAATGCTCCGAAACAATAAATACTATGTCTCCTCATATCAACTGTTCGTTTCTTACACCAAAGGAAAACCGCAGAGACTCTGGGGCTGTAATACTTAGCTGTGTTTGCTTGGTAACGTACAGGTACCAGGCACTGTCCCAGGGGCTTCCATAATTCCAGCCCATGCAGCCTTCACAAGGTAAGAGACAGATAAAGAAATGACACAGGCTCCCTGAGGACGAGTCTCAGGGCTCCATTAGGGGAGCGGCACTTGAATCGCAAGGAGAGCCCCTCAGACCATGTGCTTCATGCTTTGTGAGAGGCGAGAAGCAGACGTTATTTAAAAACTCCAGCCAGGTGCACAGATGGCCCGGGTGGTCTCCTCGGGGAGCCCTGCAGCAGGAATGAGGTCAGGATGGAGGCTGGGTGCTCCCAGCATCTAGAGCTGGGTAGTAAGCAGAGTAGATGCTAAACATCGGTGTGGTCATGTTTCTACTTTTACTCCTCATCACCCTTCGAGGACAAGAACATGGTGAGTCAGATCCCAGCTGCAAAGAGGAAAGAGGCTTTGAACAGGCAACTGGGCTTCAGAAAGGACAGGAAAATAACTGTGCTGGATCAAGAATGGCCAGATGCAGGCAGGCTGGATTCCATGCAGAAGCCAGCCTTGGGCCCGGTGCATGAGGAGTCTAGGGAGGCGGTATCAGCACTGACAGTGCTGAGAGTCCAGTTCTCAGATCCCAAGAAGAGCAGGACTTTCCAGATGGGTTAACAGCAGTGCAGAGGGCAGATCAAGCCTAGGCCAAGCTGCTGTCTGTGGGAGTCCTCAGTTCATATACTTGATCCTATCCTGCTGCTGCCTGGTGACAGAAGGCCCTATCCTCTGGTTGTTAGAGCCACATTTCTGATCACTCTGTTCGCCAGCTCTGGGCGGGGCTGACTTGGGCACTGGTGTCAGCTCGGAGCTCCCCTGGATGTCCTAGTGGCTGCAGGCTAGGCATCCCTTACTGGGACTGGGGGGAAACTGACTTTTTTATTGGTTTGGTTTTGATACATAATTATATTGACTTTGGAGACTATAGCTAGATAGACAACTACATAGATAGATGATAGATACATAATCTTGATCATTTCTAATGCCTTCCTCCTCTTCCACAGATCCCCTTCCCCATCTCCCAAAAGTCTACCTCACCCTCTCCTACAATCTATCCTTTGTTTTATGCTTTAATTTATTTATGTTTTGGGTTTCTTGTATAAAAGCATCCATGCCATGTTTAACTTTCTGTATCCCACTTGTTTTGTTTAATATTGTAGTCTCAAGACCCATCCACTTTCCTGCAAACACCTGCAATTCATCCTTCGTTATGGCTGCACAGTGCTCCACGGGGTACAAAACATCCTGCATTCTCTTTACCCATGCCACTGCTGACGGGTATCTCGGCTTTTTTCTGCTAGCTACTGGGAATTGTGCTTCTCTAGACATGGGTATGTACGGATTTCTCCAGTATGATGTCTGGAAGTCCCTTCCCAAGACGTGGTAAGGCAGCCTCATCAGTGCCCCCCACCCTGCTTGCGTGCATGGCCCCTTTGCCTTTAACTGTGCTCTGTGCTCCAGGAAGGGTGGGGGCACAAGAGCTGTGTGCTTTATCTCGCCACTCTCTTTGCCTGCACCTCGTCCTCCCTGGGGAAAGGCCTGCCTGCAGAAAGCGCATACCGCCTGCTCCCCCAAGGGCCTCCACAGGTCCGGACCACTGTGACCTTGTCTCTGAGCCTGCTCAAAGCTGGACCAGCATGAGTCAGCCCCAGCCCCAGCTTCCAGCCTGGTCTTCTTCTCCAGTAGCGGAGGTAACAGTGTGTCTTCCGTTACTGTGCTGTTTCGTTTCTTCACCTGGTACAGCCCTGGTGGATCAAAAGGTCTTAGGGACTTATTTGGTGAGCCCAGCAGTGGGAGTACTAAACTTTGCTTCTACCTGAAGTCTGTTTAAAGTTGCCAGTAGAAGTTAAAAAAAAAAATCCTTCTAGGTCTAAATCTTCTTAGTTGGGAAGAGCAATGAAAATCCTTCCCCAGCACCCCATCTGCGCTCACTAGGTAGGTATCTGGGTCTACACTTAGCTAAACTACACTGTCCATATGTCATATTAGCTATACTATGTAAACTGTAACTGCCGAGCCATCATTTTTAGATTCCAGTGAAACCTTTAGATTCCAACGCAGTAACAACTCAACTCAGGACCCAACTGGTGGAGCAAAGCACATGGTCCTAGTGACAGAACAAGCAGGAAATGCACCTTTCCCCTGTTCTCCTAGTGCTAAGAACCCCACCAGAGTACAGAAGCAAACTCTAGTCCAAGCCAGAGACGGGAAACTGCCAGGCTGCCTACAGCTCCTTTTCTCTCAGCTGGAAGCCAGGCTTCTCCAGTATGTGGTCGTAACATCAAGGCTGAGCCACAGGAGCAAGACGAGGTGGCGGGAGTCATTGTCACAGGAGAGATGGACACATCAGCCATCCGCTCCCAAGACTCAGTGACCATCCGCACTCAGCAGAGAAAGCCACGCTGGCCACACTCTTCTGGCATAGAAGCTGTGCGCTGGATGCTTCTGACATGCATGGATGGACTACACAACCAAACCACCTGGGACAGTTTGAAATACTTAACATGACTCTCAGAATGAACTCTTCAGCATCTTGGAAGGATTCAGACAGGGTACTTACATAACTTTTGAAAAGGGGGTTTTTGTTGTTATTGTTGCCCCGAGCCAGGGGACTGAGTAGCCACACAAGCTAAGCTCCCATTGTGTGTAAAATCGATCTCAGCTGAACAGCTCCACTTTTATCTTGGGCAGGCTGCACGATTTCTTAAAGAAGGTTTGGAAAAGCAAATCAACTTCAGAAATCATAAATTGATTTTTTAAAGAAAACTTCTTAAGGAAGGAACATAACCTCCAGGGTTAAGAAAGGCAGATTTATAAGAACGAGGAGCGCTGCAGAGGAGTACGGCGGGCATGGTGCCGTTCAGGCCACCCGTGTTTCTAACATCATCTCAGCGAGGAGACCACGGAGTGTTCCTATCCAGTGACCGTTAACTCTTACCAGCAGTGGAAAGAGCAAGAAATAAGAGTTAACAAGGAAGTAGGTGGCAGGTAGAGTAAGTGACTGTGGAAATGAGATTCATGGGCAGGCTTCTGACGCAAAAGAGATAAAAAGAAAATAAAAAAATCGCAAGTATGTAGGAGCAGAGCAACATCACAGGGCGAGCTCTTGTCCAGTCCGCCCAGGACCGAGCAGCCCCAGACTCCTGGCGGTCCTCAGTGCTGCAGCTTGGGTAATCCCCAGGGACACTGTCACCCACTCTATGGATCAGTACTTCACACACATCCAGTTTTAGATCTTTGTCTTGGACACAAATGTTTGGCTTGTGTCATAATTGTTAGGTCTTCCAATGGTAAAGAACCCAAATGATCGTGACCACTGTCAATGTGAAAGCGAGCGTAGCTCAGGCACTACACTGCTATTTCCTGGGCAGGGGACAGTGTTCTTGTTGAATCCATGCCCAGCACACCAGCTAAGGAGAGCAAGTGACTGCGAGAGTATGTGTGACTCCACTAGCTAACCATCATGAGAGTGAACGACAGCCCAGGAAACTTCTCAGGCTTTCTTAATCCAAACACTATCTCTCTGATATTATGAGCATCTTTAAATCAGAAAAAAAAATGCTTTCAGAAATATTTAAAAAGTATAATCATCATTTAAAAAATATGTGCATGTTAGCCATTTTCTAGATCAACTGTTCAAAGGACAGCTATGAGGAAATCACAATGTGCATCTCATATAAGAGTCTATAAAAGCAGAGGCTCAAGTAAGAATTGTGTTATCTCAAAGATCAGACTTTCCAGAAGATACTGCTTTCATTATGCACAAATGCGTGACTTGCATGCAGATAAACATACATCTGCTATGCACCAGAATTTCAGAAAGTGCCCAGAACACTCTCAAAAATGAGGAAGTCGTGATTTATAACAGAATAATTCATTATTACTATTACCAGAAAGCAAATGAAAACTTTTTGGATTAATTTTATTTTCCTAACGCCAGTTTCACAAAGCACATGTCTTTGCCTATTATTTAATTCATAGTGAAAATACTCTTTCTGTTACTTTTTTGGCTGGAAGCCCAGTAACATAAGAAAGATTTCCTTTGAAGCAATTTAAGACCTTGAGAGGTCAAAGAACAAAACAGCCTATTTGAAATGAGGGAAAGAGAAATGAAAGCCGTTATTTGTGGCGACGTACACATTGGTGGTGAAGATGCCGTAGATCAAGTCCAGCTCGGGCAGGAAGAACGTGCCCTGCAGCTCGTGGTAGTAGAAGGGGACCTCCCCGGGCCGGGAGCAGTTCAGGCGCGCCTTCATGAAGGTGGTCCAGGTGTCCTCCAGCAGGAAGCGGCCCCCGATGTCGTTCTTGCAGACCCGAGCCGCCCTGGAGAACACCGTCTTCCCACAGTCGTGCTCCACGGCGTTTTCTCGGAAGAAGAAGTAGGTGAAGTTTCCGATGTCATACGAGGACACGAAGTTTGGTTCTGGAAACAACAGGGGAAGAGAAAAATCTCAGCAACCATATGCTTTTGTTTTATTGCATCACCTTCTCAGCCTTTCTTCCAGAAGACAGGGTTTGGATTAGACCACAGCTGGTTCCTAAAGGACAAATGGAGACCCAGAGTGCTGGTTGCTATCCACAGTGGGAGCCTCGGGTCACAGAAATGTTCTAAGAAATGGAAAAATCTGCAGCAAGATTTCACACTCAAGCACCCTGAACTATATATAAATCGGCACTAAAGCTAACATGGCGCTCACACCATCAAATGTGAGCAGAACAAATTAGAGTAATATCCCATAATTCATGTGCAAACTCTTACACTACATCCAGAAATAGAGGGAGAACATAAGATTTAAAAGATAAAATATGATGTAGAATACAAAGATTCTGCGGTCATGTTCATGTGCAGTGCTATGAAATTCTCCAACTTGTATACGTGCATACAACTGTGATGTAATTTGTATGCTTTTAGTAAGAATTTTGAAAATGTTTAAAACTGAATCAACAACTCAAACTGTAATGGCAGTACTTCCAAATTAGCTTTCACAATTTCTGTTACTATGGTGATGGTGTAACTGTGAAAATCAAGCTTTATTTTCTTATTTCTGGGTCATGAGGGGAATCCATTGAGATGAGGAAAGAGTGTTGAGATGTATTCATTGCCTGGATGCTTTTGGTTTCATAATTACTTTAAATATAGGATTTAGAAATATGAAATTTATGGTAAAGCCTTGGTTTAACAGTCAAGCTTGTTAGGAAATAGAGAACACCAACAGAATTTTACATATAGCATGTGTTATCTTTTTAACTTGCTGTTTGGGTTCCTTGGCAATAGAGCTCATACCCTACCAGGCTCTTGAGAGACCCTTAATTATTTTTAAAAATCCCTAATACCCAGGTTTCTCTCAAAGCATTCCATTCAAGCAGCAAGTGTTTGAATTTTGTGGTGCAGTTAGGGTAATACCAGCAATAACCACTGGTTACCAAATTAATGAAAGACAGAGACAACAACTCTACCTGCAAGGACACATTTTCAAGGACAAACACATTTTTAGAGCACTGCTACTTTAATCTGAGAAATTTTTTTAAAACTTTTTAAAAATTCCACTAAAATGAAGGAGGTGAACATCAGAAGGATTGACTGTCACTCCGTGCTTCGGAGTCCTGGAGAGACACTCGGGATGCAGTGAGTGGCATATCTGAAAGGTGTGCTTTAAGAACATGAAGAAAATACTGAGAAAATTTTGAATTCTTGTTCTCCATGAATCTCCCAGAGAATTACCTACAGAAGCAGCTCTTAAAAGCAAAGATGTGAAACATCTACAAAACTATATTTACTGCCTAAAAAATAGTCACTTGTATGTCCATTTCTGAAGAGAAGGCAAAACTGTTTCGGGGAGATTCTGTACCTGGGTTCACAGTTGCAAATTATAGTTGTACCGTTATACTAAAACCAAACCAAAAGTCCTCCTCATCATAAACCGCAGCAGCAAACTGTCTAAAATGGAGAGAATACCAAAAAACATAGGGACAGGGTGTGTCCAGCCCTGGGCTACGGCTACCTACACACATTCACGAGGCAGGAGGCACAGTCCATTGAGCTATCTCAAATACGCTCACAGGTGTCTGCTCTGCAAGTCATCTGGGCACAAAGTGCATGAAAGTCACATGGTAAACAGCTCTCGCACCTTCAAAAAGTCTTGAGCAAGAAAACAACCACACACACACACACACACACACACACACACACACAAAGATTTGCCGAGGCTTCGTCCAGTCATGTGTACAACAAAAGAGCTAATATTTACAGATTAATGGTCCCGCTGTGTCAAGGTGCACTTGGTGCATAATATCCATGTGCTCACTAAACTCATTAAAGCTTGAGAAGTAGTATGGTGTATTCCTTAGCTATGTGTCTTTGGGAACAAACACCCAACATTTGCAAGTTAAGGGAGAAGGAGTATGTACTTGCTGATGGTTCTAGAGTTTTCAGTCCATGGTCAGCTGGCTCCAAACCAGAGACATCATGGTGAAAGGGTGTAGAGGTGCAAATCTACTCACGTCATGGAGCCCAACAAGCAGAGGATGTGGGAAGAAGAGCATCTATAGAGACACCACCTGTGACTCGCCTACTCCACCTGGGCCTCGCCCCCACCAGCTCATTCAGCTATGAACACTAGTAAGTTCACCCACTGATGTGCACAGAACCCATGATCTAACTGCCTCTCCACGAGTCTCTTAATCCAGTCCAACTGACAAAGAAAGACTAACTTGTGCAGGTAGTATTATTCTTCCCATTTCATAGATGAGGATTAAGCTGACAGGCTTACTAACTTGTTCCAGTTCACACAGCTACCAACCAGAGTGGAGTGAGGTAGAGAAAGTTCTAAATCCAGACAACTGGACCTCAGAGCCTATGAGCCTAGCAACATACCACAGAGAAAGCGTAACAGTCTACGAGAGAACGCCTACTAGGCTAACAGTACTTACAAGTAGGACTGGATTACTGGACAAGGCCCTTGGGTGGGGAGTCATCATCCTCCATCGGGAGTGTAAATAGATTTACCGGGGCAGAAGTTGAGAAGAACTTGCTAGAGGGCAACATAAATGTGTGGAAAAACCTTTAATCACAAGTAGTAGACACACTGTTTCACAAAAGTAGGATGAAGAGGCCAGCAACTCAAGGACTTATTAAACAAGAGCACGGTTGGAAAATGTTTGACCATCCCCAGAGATGGTATCTCAGATGGCATCAGGACAGCCTCAGTGTGTGGACAGGTGACTGCTGAGCAGTCTATTCCAAGTCCATTACCCACTGCTCTGAAACGTATCCCATGCCGACTTCTAACACAAGAGGACTACTGAGGGGTGGAAGACAGATTGTCCCACAGCCGCCTCTTTCCACAGAGAACCTCTGTCAGCTCTCTGAACCTCCCAAAGCAATTGTGTGAGGTTAACAGTGTGCATTCCAGATAGAAACACTCAAATGCACTTTTTGTTCTTGCATGAGAAAATCTTTTTGACTGTGTAGGATTTGTTGTTCTCTGATTCACCACACGACACAAGCCACGTGGCCAGGGAGTTAAACTACATTTGGAAACAAGTCCTGCTGTCCTGTATTGACCCTTCAGCATGCAGAGGGGTCCCTGGCTGTGTGACCTGCTGTTAAGGCAAAAAGGTCCATTTCTTGGAAAGTAGACCCTGTTGAAATTCAGCCAGTATCTTGTTCCTTTTCCAAAAACAGTAAAAATGTAGGAATAACTGTGAAACAGACAGTCAATTACCGTTCGCAGTTATAGAGATAGAAGGAGACACCTGAATCGCACCAGGCAGCATAGTGAGACATATGTTGTTTTCTTTCTGTCATTTAGGTTCTGTCTCTTTTAAAAATGAAATTCACTCAAAGTGGGATTTGTCACTCTTAGGTGAACTGAGTAAGTCATAGATCAGTCACTGCCATCTTGTTTGTAGTGGATACGAATGTATGACGGAGACACGAAAGATCCTTTAGGTATTATCATCATCACAGCTACAAATGACTAGAGCATGTGCTGCTACCTAATTCACAATAAAAATGAGCCTTGTCCACTTGTATATAAATAAACACAATACGAGCTACATTTTCTCATATTTGCAAATCATTCTGAGTTACAGATTGCAGAGTGACCTATAAAACATGTCACATTAATAAGAACTGTATTATAAGCATTTTTATTTTACATCTTACTTATACAACAGACCATGCTGATGGGAGTACAGGGAAGAGACCTTATAAATAAACAGGAATGAGGAAAAAAGCATCAAGAATTTTGACCATGAATGATTATTTTTTACACTAGTCTGATTTATTTCATTCCTGAGTATGGTCTCAAGTTGCCTCCTTTTATCTATAAAATCCTCAAGATTACCCTTTTTCATAACTGAGTAATATTCCATTATATAAAAATACATCTTTCTTATCTGTTCTGCAGTTGATGGGCATTTGGGTTCTTTCCAAGATTTAGCTATTATAGGGCTGGGAGTTTGGCTCAGTGGCTTAAGCGCCTGCCCTGGCAGGCGCAAGGCTGTGAGTTCAATCCCCGGTGCCGCAAAAAAAAAAAAAAAAAAAAAAAAAAAAAAAAGATTTAGCTATTATAAATCATGTGGCTGTAAACATGGGTACACATATATTGCTGTGGCATAACATTTTCAATTCTTCTGGGAAAATACCCAGAAGGGGAATAGATGGATTGAATGAGACTTCCAATCCTAGTTATTTGAGGAATCTCCACAGTGATTTCCACAGTGATTGTACCAGTCTACACTCCCACCAACAGTGGAGAAGAGTTCCTTTTTTTCCCATAGCTCTGCCAACAAAAAAACAAAAGACTAATAAGATCCAAAATGCACAATAGATATTGTAATAATGAAAGGGAAAGAAAGTGATCAAAAGGAAACAACAACTGGGATAGGGGAAAGGAGAAAAGAAAGAAAGAAAAAGATTATATGTATGTAGGAATACGTATATAAACGTATATATGCATATGTATACAAGGTAGATAACTACACTGCTAATCTCTGTTAGTTCATTGAAAAGAACAGTTGGTGATTTCATTGTTTGATTGATCATTTTTTATACCTAGATCTTGTAACCTGAACAACTACTTCTAAGATAACAATATGCAATATATTAACTAGCGTTAATTTCGTATTTTTTTTAAATTCTGCATCATTTGTATCCTTTTTTGTTTTGCTTTTGTGAAAAATTAAAACAAAAATAAATAAGTAAATAAAACTTAAAAAAAAAAGAATTTTGACCATGTAAAGCCGAACACTGACAACATGAATCAAGCCTTCTAGTCTGTACTTTTTCTATCTCAGTGCTTAAAGCTTCAGTGGGGTGAGGATCATTTATAGGTTGCTGACATAGAAATATTCGTCTGATCAATAAGAATGGTTATTAAAAACATGAAAAAATTCTAGTTTTCCACCCCTATAGACATCTGCTAGAGTCTTACAATTTACTAAAAGTTATCGTACACTGCAGAGGCCACACTGAGACACACAGGAGAAGACCAGACCGGGAAGCAGCCGGGCACGGGCCGCGTGCTGTTCAGCCTGCCCGGCCCGGCCTGGGCACCTCCGACCCGCTCTGACTTCGCTAAAGACATTGTGTAGCACTGGAGGACTCTTTCACAAGGCTGCAAGGATGCGAAGCGCTGGACCTCAATAAATGAGGGCCATCGTCACCACTCCCCAGCTTGCTCCTGAAGTCTCTTTGAATACTGCAATTTTAAGGCCAACAGAACTTCCATAGCACAGTGCCTGATGAAACGCACAATAACCACCGACGAGTGACCAGAATTTGAGGGACTGTGCTGAGTTTTCAAAAGAACAAGGTTTTCACCAAAAGAAAGAAAATCTTTACACGCCACACAGAGCAAGTGAGGGGTTTTGTGTTTCCTCACGTGCTGGGGTCCATCACTGTGAAACCACTTCCGTTCCCATCTGCTGATCTCAGAACTTCGCTTGCTGTGTCTATTGTTTCCTTTGTCACAGCTCCAGCAGCAGAGTGTGCTATGGAGGCTTCCAGAGTAAATCTAATTTCATCAAGGTATTTAGTAGCATAGGTAACTCAACCAAAATTAAATCAAATGTGGTGAAATCATTAGTGGGCTAAAAGATTTTTCCCCCCAAGATTTCAAGAAAATGATACCTATATGTAGAGAGCTGGGTAGATATTCAATGGGCATACGTGTCTGTGTGTGTGTGTGTGTGTGTGTGCGTGATGTGTGTTTATAACACAGGCACATGACTAAAGTTCATGTATAAATGGCTCAATACTTCCACCTACTGGATGTATGAACTCAGTCACGTTATTGCACAGTATATTTTCTATTTCCTTTCATATTAGAAAAGCAACAGCAGCAGCACACCACAGGAAGTATCACTGTGGGAGTCAAAGGTCATGGTGGTCAGGCGCCTAGCATTTGGCTGGTAAGCATCAAAACGTAAACTACAGTGCATTAATCAAAACGGTTTTACTGCATAGATTAATATGTCCACTCACCAGTAAACAGATTATCCATGTTTATTTAACAAGCAAACCCATTAGTTTGCCATTCCATACATCGGATTTGAGTGCACTGCTTCTTTCAGAGAGTCTGGTACCAAATACAGTGGCAGGGGCTGCACTCCAACCAGAGCGGGCACCAACGCCAGAGCATCCCTGGTCGGATCCTACGGGGCCGTGCTGGCACCCGAGTGCCCCTCGGTAAACTGATGGATACAGCTCTTGTCCTCAGGAACAAAGTGAAGGGGAACAAAGGACAGAGAGCAACTGGAGCTGACACAGATGACCAGCACGGACGGCCAGCTCAGAGGTGGTTCTGAGAATAAGAAGCCAGGGGCCTGGGGGAAGAGCAGGTGTGAAGCTGGACAGAGCCACCAGGTCAGGAGGCGCTGAGAGCAGCCCACAGAAGGGAGCGGCCGAGAGAAGCTGCCCAGGAAGGCCGGGACGGAATGAGGCCCATGGAGAGCGGAGGGACCCCAGGACAGGAGGCTTACGGCAGGCCAGGCCAGCGAGCTTGGAGTCAGTGCTCACTGGGAGATTCAGGTTCCTGCGTGTCAGGCTGGTGGTGGGAGAGGGCCAGCAGGGGATGGAAGACGGCACATGCACAGCCTCGGTTATCAGTTACACAGCGGCTCGGTGAGCCTTACGTCTGCAGGGCTCTGCCCGGGAGAAAGACAGGCATTGCTGGGGTGTGTGCAGTAGCACAAACACCGAGTTCCAGTACATCATTTTCTCTTCCTTTCTTGGGGGGAATATGACTTGCTGATTAGGTGTTACTTATGTCAATTTCCTTAAGAAGGAGCAATTTCAATCATGTGGGCTTTCTCCCTGAAGGAGAATTGCCGCCTTCATATTAGCATGTGTCTCCCACTGAATCTTCCACATTTAGGTCGACAGGAGGTTCGTTGCATGAGACTTGTCCAGTGTTCAGCTCTAAGCGATGAGCGCTTGGGCGACAATTCTGCCAATTCCTTCATTCCCAGGGCAAAGCTTCTGGCTGACTTTCCACCCCCGGGAAGACCCCAGCTCACATGTTCCTGGGCTTGCTTAGTTACCAGGAATGTCTCCCATCATCCTAAGCATTTTTATAACAGGAAATTTCTATTTGGCATGTTTATCTTTTCTGCTACTATTTTAAATGTATAGATCCACCTAATTTAGGAATTAATAATTTATTCTGGAGAATCAATACTTACGAGTTTTGCTTTTAATTGGCACGTTGATTTGAGTACACAGAGGAGAATTTTAGTGCCCGTAACATATCTTAAAAGATTAAAAGTGAAAGTGAGTAGTTTAAAAGGAAATACTGAGCTACCACATTGCTCAGTCTTTATCAAGTTCCTCCCAAGAGACTACAGCAGACCAGATGAACCCATGTTTGGGTCCTGCTTTATTTACTGAGTTCAAGGAGTCCTGGGTGAAAACAAAGATCACACACATACAGAGCCTCGATCCAGTGCATATCCGTCAGGGGCCACCGACCAGGAAACCACAACATTGCACTGGATAACACAAGACTAGATGCCTCTCTGGAACTCATACAGCTGGACAGCTTATAAGCAGGATTCTAGGACTTGGACCAAGAGGATGGTCCTAAAAGGGACATTTGTGAGACGGAAAGGAAGAGTTTCAATAATCAGGTCAGGACATCAGGTGGAGTGCAAGACTATTCCTGGGAAATCACTATCTCTAGACCATGAACACTGAATAGTGTTCCTGATGATCTGTGTCAGTACTAGGCAAATGCCTACATAGTTTATTCTGCAAGGAATGCCTTCTTTGTGTGGACTGTTTCAATGCAATCTCCCTGCAGCTTAGGATACAGATTCAGTGCCTTTATCCCTCAAATGCTTTGGTGTGAAAGGCAGGGCCGATTCATCCATTCTCCTTTGAAATGCGCACAGTGGCAGCCACAGGTTGCAGATGGCTTACTGCGGAGAACACAAGCTCTGTCCAAGATCTGAAGAGGTGGGTGCACAGCTCCCCTGCCTCTACACACTCGGTGCTCAAGAAACATCGCACTGTTTTCAAAGACTATGTAAGAACTGATGGCCTCTGGTCCCTCACTGAACTTTTGCAGCCGTAAAGGGCTATGTTAAATCACCCCACGAGCTTGTTTTCACTTGGTTCGATAATTACGGTTCATCACTGTCTTCATGGAATGCTTTAAAAATAATCGATTAAAAATCCCATTGTTTCCAAAAGTCCTTGTATCCCTCTGCTGTGGCATCTTGAGCTGAAATGTATGTACCACAGAAGAGAGATGGAGGCCGGTTATGACACTGGAGTTCCCAAGACAAAGGGGAGGCTGGGCACAGGCGATGGGGGAAGGACGCAAGGTCTGGGTGAGATCTATTTTCAAATTCTAGCTCAGGTTCACACTGGCGGTGGCTCTTGATGAAGCAGTGTATTTTTGTCTGAGTCCCAGAGTGCTCACGTAGAGAATGAGGACCATAGACTCAACCCTGGAGGACCGCAGGGGTCCTCTACCTAGTATGTGACAAGCAGCCCACGGGAACTGGAGTAATAACAAGAGATAATAAGACTCTCACGGGTGTACCAACAGGCAGATGACACAAAGGGAGGCCATTTATTTTAAAGAATTTTAAACCTACGAAGATAATCAGATCTTCCTGGCAACTTCATGTCCCAAATACGTCCATCTATGCAGCACAGATGACGTGCCCAGTGCCTTCCGATAGGACTGACCCTGGCTGGAAGTTAGAAACAAGTGCTTCATCATTGCACAACTTCTCTGGCCAGGTGTTAAATTCATGCCTGGTCACTCTAGCCAGCTTAAACTTCATGAGTTAGGTCGTTAGTGAGAGCTCACAGCCCGCTGTGGTGCCCACTGTAAGCATCTCCCCAAGAATCTATTTGGCAAAATCCAAGCTAGGATTCTCTTCCCTCAAAACTACGAAGGTCTTCCTGCCCAGACAGATACGCTTCATTCCCAGTCACTACTTGTCTTTGTTTGGCTTGTTCTCTGTCCTCCAGTAACGAATTTCCAGCTACAGCAAATGTCAGTGCTGAGATTGCCAGGGATTTACACCTTCGGGGAATTTAGCCGCGTGAACTCTACTAAACTCTTCTTGCCCCCAGGATGGGGCCCAACAGAGTCACCACGGCCCAGCTGTGCTGGAGCTGATGAAAACCAGCATCTGCTCCCAGGGAGAAGCGCTGAACCCCACAGAGCACCTCTCCAGGGTAAGCAGAATAGGATTCTGACCTGAATTATACATACAGGGGATTGTATTGCCCCAAGCGATTTATCTTTAAGCATTAGAAGGTGAATAATAGTAATTAAAAACTTCAAAGAGAGCAGGGCGTGGTGGCGCATGCCTTTAATCCCAGCACTCAGGAGGTTGAGGTAGGAGGAGCTTTTTGAGTTTGAGGCCAGCTTGGGCTATGTGAGCTCAAGGCCAGCCTGAAGTACAGAGCATGACCCTGTCTCAAAAAACTAAGGCCCGGAGTTTGGCTCAGCAGCTTAAGCGTCTTCCTGGCAGGTGCAAGGTTGTGAGTTCGATCCCTGGTGCCACAAAAAACAAAAACAAAAAACTTCAAAGAGTCTGTATTGACTTAGGTAGCACTACCAATGTATCTCAAACCAGGAAAACTAAAGATGGTTACCAAGTTTTTACCAAGTTTTCTTAACCAGACACAGAAGAGCTAAAAAAAAAAAAAAAAAAAAAAAAAAAAAAAAAAAAAAAAAAAAAAAAAAAAAAAAAAAAAAAAAAAAAAAAAAAAAAAAAAAAAAAAAAAAAAAAAA